>MARA01000079.1:0-66504 GCA_001792895.1 Lentinus brumalis | reverse complement strand
CTGCAACGCCCCACAGATGAAGCAGCTTTGTACTTCCCTGTCACCTGTGAGTTGAATTCCCTGAACGAGTCCTTGCACAGACACGAGCCCCCGGCCAGCCATAGATGTAGTGTCTCGTATGCTCGCGTATGGATAAGTCTCCTCAGAAATTGTAGCCCGGTCCGAGTCCACGACCCTACAGTGTTGTGTACTCACCACTGAAGATGAGAAGGCCTTGATCCAAAGTGTCTCATCTTGCTAGCAATCGATGGCTTTCCTCGGCAGCGATGTGGCCATGCGAACAGACTTTATTTATGGAACATCCTGAGTTGCGCCGCGGCGACGTCAGCGACCACCGCCTTGAGCTTGAGCTGCGAATAGAAGACTTGCTGAATGGTTGTCGCCATGCGCTCGTCCATGCTCCTCGGGACACAGCTGCTATCCATGGGAACCGGCGAACAAGAGAGCCAGATATCCCGATGTCAGATGGGAAGAGTCTGGGCAGGGAACCGTAATTGAACGGCAACGACGACTCGAACATCATCTGGTGCTCATGAACACACCGGCATCAGCCTGTTGCACAATATACTGCTGTACTCGAGTACATCGCCAGCTGGTATGACACTGCGACTATCTAGTCCGTACGTGCACGGAGGCGGACGAGGGGCGTAGAGACATACACTCGAACAACAACGCCTACAGTGCCTCAGGGACCGGTCGTCTCGCTCCGGAACATCATGATGAGCGGGACAAACCTCAAGTTGGCTTCCTGACCTGTCGGTCGCTGTCGTCATCACTAGACCTCGCCTGGAAGCGGAGGATACACGCCGTGACCTAGTTGGGACTCACGGTCCCGGACGCGCCCCTCACGGCGTGGTATCCACTCGCTCACCGTGAACCATCGTCTCAAACAAACCAGCAAGACTGAGCGGACGCAGGGAGACCATACCTATTGCCGTCTACTTGACTCCGCAGCCCTGATCATTGAACTTCGCGTGGCGCAATCGAAACGACGGACCCAGGCGTCGTCTGTCAGACTGCAGTGCACCAAATCGCCCGGGACAGGTCTTCCCAGCCTCAGATTCACGTAGTCCGAGGCTTCGCTCAGATTGCGCTCGTGCTAGGCCGGGAGACGTCTCCTCTGAGCTCTCTGCACGCAAATCTCGATCCCAGTGTTGCACCTCTACACTTGCCCGGCCGCTATGAAAGCGTCCGGTACGGTACTCGGGACGTCCGCAAGACCGAGTGGGACTTTGCACGTACCACACGAGCTCCAGGAATCCAGGCCGCATGACGATTCGACCGGATGGGCACGGTCGAGCACGATACTCGCTCCTTGTACCCGAGACGCGAAACGCGAAATCTCGAGCTGTCCTTCAGACTGTTGCGGTTGCATTCTGCGATCCGGTACCAGAGCCATGGCGTGTGGGAAGCTCGAGCCAACAATATCGTCCCCACGACGTGGTCATGCGGGAAATGCATGATTGGGTCTTTCGAATGCCTGTCATCGGCCCTTCCACTCGCTGTAGAGTCCCGCAACAAAATCTGAGCGTGAGCGCGAGCCTCGTTCACACGGCCGAGAAGACGGACGTACCGCTTTCCCCTGAACATACACTGCCTGTCAGCCTACTACCGAGCAGCGAACAACGCGCGGAGAATATTCAACGCCATGGCCGACGAGATTGCCCATCTGGTTGCGGATACGGGTACCCGATACGCGAGTCGCGAGTTGCGCTCCCGATCTCGAGCTGGAAGACTGACCGTTGAGGTTCCGTGCTGCGATCCGGTGCGTGAAGCTCGAACGCAAAGCATCGTCCCGACGTCCTAGTCATGCCGTGCGTACACTGGAGATACACGGGTCCTTGGTCCTTGGCCAGGGTCCCGGTGTCTCGGACTCTCGAGCTCTTGTTCCAGTTTAGCACTCGCTGAAAGGTCGCCCAAACGAAGTCGCGAGCGTGAGCGCGAGCCTCGAGACGCATCACCAACAGGACTTACGTACCATTTTCGAACATGCGCTGCCCGACAGTCTACCGAGCGGCGAACTACCCGCAGGGATTCTGGAACGGCGCCGTGCGACTGGCCGACGAGGCCGCCCATCTGGTTGCAACTTGCGGATGCGGCCTGGACTGGGAAGCCTCGACAGTCGAGGGTCGTATACCCGCCGCGTAAGTACTGGGAGTCTGGCGCGAGCGAAGTCGCCGTTCGTGTCCGGCAAGATCGAACGTGGCCGCCTGCGACCCTCAGAGTCAGTAATGTACGAGGCCCACATGCTCTGCGTGGTGCGTCCAGGCCGGCCATCCGCCCGCCTTCCTGCGCGGCCGGTGGCAGAGCTGCAACTCGTCTGGTATGCAGGTACTGCGATGACGACAGAGTTCGAAACGGCGCATCGAGATTAGAGAGGCGCACCTTGCGTCGAGCAGCGGGAGGCTGGAGCACGGATACGCCGCATGCGTCCGAACTGGAGCCGCGACCGAGAGCGCAGTGCCAGCCGGCAGACTGAACTTCCCTGATCGCAGAACCGAACACGCAGTCTGTGGCCCGTGGCCCGTGCGCAGGCGACGTGCGTGGCATGTTTGTGCGGGGTCTGAGGCGGTCATATGCTGGCAGCGACGCGGCAGCGCTCTCCCAGGTCACCCCTCTCCCTCTCTCACCTCCTCGTGCCCCCGCGTGAGTCGTCGTCGTTGTCGCCGCCGCCGTTAAGTGTGGGCTCGGCGACCGGTGTGGTGAGTTGTCTGTCGCCGTGCTTGTCCGGTCTGGTACTGACGGCACCGTGCGTCGCAGACACCGATGGACCTCTGCATCCCGGAGGACCTGTAACCTGAGACCGTGGTGAGCATTAGCATTCCGCACGCGGTGCCTTCTCAGCTAACGTCGAGCTCATCGCCATGCAGAGACACAGAGTCACGACGTTGAGATGACAAGAAGAGGGTCCGCTCACCTGTACGTATCCCGTCGTGAACTTCTTCGAGCATAGGCCTGACGGGCACGATTGTCAGGACCTCTGCCGAATCTCCACGGCGGACACCACTGACCGCCGCGTGCCGTCCGTCTGCACGCTCTCTCCAGCTCGCGAGACGCTCCCGTCGCTGTATCCGAGTCGACGGGGAGGTTCTGTCCGATGGAGGAAAGCAGCCGCGGTCAGTGTCGCCTCCATTCAGTTCATTATCCCTATACATACTCACTGATTTACTGTCTTCGGTTGCTTACAGGCTGGCGGATCAGCGGGGCGTTTGTTGACTTGACGAACGTGTGACGTGTGCATCGACGTGTGCGGTAGCGTAGATGTATTGACTGCGGGATGCCGACGGCTGGGGCGTGTTGTAAGGCGCTGTGTGAGCGTCAGATTTGGGCGTGACGACGGCGTAGGAGGCGCAGATAGGGAGAGAGGAACGGCTTCTGTGTCGATAAGCCGTGACCGCGTCGCTGTGGGCGCGCATGTCCATCACTGGGGCCGGCCGGTCCCCGTTCTCTGTATCCCGGGGCGCCATGGTGTGTCCAAAGGGGGCCATGCGCTGGACGGCGAGACGGGTAGCCGGACGTGCGAGCAGTATGCCTCTTACTTGTTCTCGGATTGACGTCGCGCGGCCCAAGTAGACAGTCTGTAACTGTAGTACGGATGTAAGTAGCAAGTACAGCACGAATATAATGGATGCTCTTGCGAGATTGACTCACTGGCACCTTGATGTGACTTGCGCGACGTGATTTCCAGACTTGCAGCGAGCGGGGTGTGAGCACGCCCGGAAGGGGTAGACCTACAAGGGCGCGGCGGGGGTGGTGAAGAGGGTGTATATGCGCTAGGGCAGGAGCGAACAGCTGGTACTTACAACGGCAAGGGGACAACAGCGACTGACGGTGGTGCTGCGGTGTATGCCAGCCAGCTTCCACCTCAGCACTGCGTGGGTGGCAGGTGAGGAGCAGCACCGGTACTGCACCCAGATGGAACGGTCGGGTCGAATGGAGCCCGCTACAGTGCGACTTGAAGTGGACGGGCAGGCTGAGTGCTGGGACAGATGAGTCGCGGCAAGAGCGAGAGTTGCAGAGCACGCCTCATGCGTCTTGGACGTCGACGGCGGACGGAGCGAGGCCGTGAGAGAGCCCTGTGCGATCGAGCAGACGTCACGGTTGCGAGACTTGGACGCAGCGTTCAGTATCCACGTGGGAGCGCCCGTCGGTCTAGACCGAAAGTGGGCGCGCTTGTCTCCGCTTTTCCCCACATTCCCCTCCGTCTTGCTCACCGTCTTCCACGACGCCGACGCTGTCGTACACGACGACCGACGCCCACCACACGCCCTCTGCGACTCCGTCAGCATGGCAAAGTCCGTATTCTCCCTAGGACAGCGACACCCGCGCTACACGATCGCCTTCGCCGCCTTCGTCCTCTGCGCGTACTGGTTCCTCTCGAGCCCGACGCCCCGCCCGCATGCCGTCGTGTACAGGGCGAACAACGACCTCAAGGCGAGGCTAGAACGCGAGGAGCGCAAGTATCGCGCCATGCTCCCGCAGCGGCAGGACCTCATCACTCGATTTGGACCCACGCCGGCCCAGGTCGTCATGTACGTCCGCGGCGTGTCTCGCGCGGTCTCTGCCATCCCTGACAACGCTTCGTGCATAGGTTCCCTCCTGACCAGGATCCGTGGCCACCGTACACAGTGTGTACGTCGTCTGGCACGCTGCTCGCATGCCTTCGCGCTGACAGTCTCTCGCAGGGGACTTTTTCCCTCCACTCTTCAACTGCCCGCACGAACTCGACCGGTTAGGAGCATTGGGAGACGGCGGAAAGTGGATGTGTGGCATCTCGCGCATACAGGACAAGCCCAATTGCGTGATCTATTCTTTCGGTACGTCTTGCCCTTATCTTCTTCACTTTCAACAGGGGCGATTGCGTCTCCCTCCTCTTGTGCCGCTGGTTTCGTAGTCCGCCATGCTCTCGTCACGTCCGCCCGGGGCTACACTCGCGTTACGTGTACTCCGCGCCGTCCAGTACCCCGTTGCTGTACCTGCTCCACCGATCGCCTTTGCCGGCGTCATCCAGGCTCCGCAGTTTGCCACGTCGTACGGTGGACTATCCTCCGCAGTCGACGATGAGGATTGCGCTGGCCCGTAGACCACCAGCAGTTGGTCAGGCGCTTCATGTGTCGGTCTCGCGCGGGTTACGCGAGACGCGTCCCCAGGGCTGACGATGCGCCCGAGCAAGGGCGATCCGCATACGCGTACCTCAGGTTGTACTCTGGCAATCGCCGG
The DNA here is from genome assembly GCA_001792895.1 of Lentinus brumalis. Taxonomy (NCBI): domain Eukaryota; kingdom Fungi; phylum Basidiomycota; class Agaricomycetes; order Polyporales; family Polyporaceae; genus Lentinus; species Lentinus brumalis. The sequence continues at coordinate 61,284 of MARA01000079.1, read as the reverse complement.
GTCGATGATATGGCAGTCTGGGTTGCCTGTGTGGTGGGCCAGCGTACGCTAAGCATGATAGGACTTGAATGTTCGTGAAGGGCACCAGGGCATCCTGAGGTGGGCTCTTTCAGACATGTCTCTCGGCTGTGTCGAGGCGCGCGCAGGAGATCACCTCATGCGCTCATCACGGTCTCTTCCCGGTCACCAGCGCAAGGGCCTGTCATTCTTTCGAGCCCGGGACAAAGCAGTGAGGGATGTCAGAGGCCGTGGGATATTGCAGCGTTCCGAGGGAGGCTGGCCAGCGAGCTGCGGCCGCTGCTGTCTCTCGCCCTTGGCTCTCCAGCGTCGCTTCCGTGAGGCCCACTGTCACATGAGCATTACAGAGGTTGGCCACACAAGCCTTCGCCCTAACGCCGTCGGGAACGCGCAATGATAGTTCATGGGTGTCCCCGTGAAGTCGTCGCTCCCCGCGGTGTTGCTCACAGACATCGCTGTGCATCGCTGTGTGATTGCGCTGTTTAGAAGAGAAACGGGCACCATAGCATGAGCGAGAGCCGGGAGACCTTGGATATCTCGCCAGCTAATCGTCGCTCGTGCCCTCTTCGTTGGACTCGGTGCTCATCTCGCTGCCATTCACAGGCATAGACTCGTCGTACTCGTTCGAGGCGACTCTGCTGCAGTCGACACAGTTCTGCGAGGTGTGGATATATGACTCCACGAAAGGCGAGGACGCGCAGAACCACATCCCCAAACCGCTCCGACACCGCGCGCACTTGGTAAGCTCGCGCTCGGGGCGAGCGACAGGCACGGACAGGGCGACGACCCGAAGACGTGGACGCTCAAGTCCTCATGTCCGAGAACGGTGCGTCCCGTCCTCCGTCTAACGCTTGAGTCTGACTGACGCCTCCCCCGACCGCAGGCCACTCGCACATAGACTTCCTGCGGCTTGACGTCGAGGGGTGGGAGTGGGAGACGTTCCGGGGCATCATCCGCGACTTCACGATGGAGCGGGTTTCCGCGAATCCCGCCGCGAACGCGAACACGACGGGGTGGAACGTGAACGAGCGCGAGGGCGTGCTGCCGTTCGGCCAGCTGCAGATCGAGCTGCACGTCTGGAACCAGCGCTTCCAGGACTTCCTCGAGTGGTGGGAGCTGCTCGAGGTGGCCGGGCTGAGGCCGTTCCATCATGAGGTGTGCAATTTCCCCGTGCTTCGCTCTCAATGTGCCTGACGGGATATCGGTCGACAGATCAACCTTGTATATGCAAACTACAACCGACACAGCGGGGTCGAGCTCGCCGAGGTGCGTCGTCCAGCTCACGAGATGTGTCGCGTGCGGCGGGGCTTGGCAGATGCTGTAGTAGATAGGAAAATATATCTCGTTCGCAGAGGTACACGACATGTGCGCCGGCCGCTCGTATGTTCCCGTCTGGATTGGGCGCGGATAGCCGGCTCTGCGGGCTATCAGCGGACTGCGAACACGATGCACCAGATGCAAGCTGCACCTTAGGGTGTCTGGGGAGGAATAGGGCAGTGGGTTCTGGAGGATGTGTAGGGACAGTGGGTCCTGGGGATGCATAGGGCAGCGGGGGTTCTGGGGGCTCTATTGTGAGCACGGGTGGTCTGGGGAGTACAGAGACAGCGGGAGATGGCGGGTCTGTCTTCCGCAGCGGCCTGTATGTTGCTTGTGCGAAGGACACGTCTATGCTCAGAACAATCTGAACGGCGGCATGCGTCGCCGTCGATGGTGGCGGGTCGGAGAACTTGGACTCTCAGCGGCTAGAATGCGCACTGCGGGCTCCCGTTCATTCAAGAGCAGTATTGAGGCACAGAAATATATTTTATACCGACGGACCACACTGCGGTGCGCTACAGAGACAGGGACGCGTTCTGGGAGACTTCCCGCCCGCACGATAATGGGCGCCTATTCTGCGACTTCGCCCGTTTGGGCAAGTCCATGCCTCTCTTCTCGACCACCACCGCCGTCGTTCCTCCGTGTCTCCCTCGGCTCTTCTCTGCAAGCTCTCTGGATCTGCGCTGGCTTTTAGCCCTGGCAAAGCTCTGTCAGCAACAGCAACAGTTTCTCGAGATCTGGATCAGATAAGTACTCACGTTCTGTTGTGTTGCGGGCCGCGGTGCGACGCTCTGTCAAGTTGAGAATGCATCGAAGCAGTTGGACACAGTCTGCGCTCGCGCGTCGACAGTGAGGATACGCTGCAGACAGCGGAGCTTCGAGGTGTGTCAGAGACGAGTGCGTACCGGTCCATGGTGCACGCGTGCGGCAGAGACGAGTGTCGGTCTGAGCCGCGGCGGAACACGGAGCGGACAGTCGCTGGAGACACCCAGGGCCCCGTCAGCCAAGGGACGCGTTGATTGCATGCGTAGGTGCGTACCTGTGTCTTGAAGCCAATCCGTAGAGTTAACGCCGCGGCATACGCCGACAGTCGCCGTTCTGCCCAACATACCGGACAAAGATTGACGATTAGTGATCCTGTTGCTGCTGTGCGATGCAAAGAGGTACGTACCAGCGACGAGCGCGCCGCGCAGACGGTGGGTCGTGGAAGACTCGACACCAGCACCGTACCGGTCGAGGGCTCACCTTCTGCATGTCGCGGCGGTCGTCGATCTGCGGCGACGAGATCGCTGCAGGCAGCCACCGCATCTCGAGAACGATCAGATTGTCTCCCGGTTGCGTGCCGTGCTACGCACCTGTGAACACGACGTATCGCAGCCTCGGAGGAGCTGAGCGTCGTGCGCGGTAGCATCCGCAGATGTGACAGCAGCGGCGTCCCCAAGAGAGGGTGGACGACCGCATGACCAGCCTCCGTCGCACAGCGTACGGCGAAGGACGTACATATCTGCAAGGCGAGCCTCCGAGAAGAGGTAGAACAGCCTCCTTGGCGGTGCTGAGGTAAGGTGACCGGTGAGTTGAGCGTGTATGTACCTGGGAGATAGACGTTTGTATTGAGCGAACCGTCGACTGATGCAGGTGAAAGACAGGCACATACCAGTAGTTGGAGGGCGGGCGGACAGGAACTTCGAGTGGCCGGCTATGGTCTCCACGGCTCCGCCGCACGAACTGGGCGAGGACAGTGACAATGCGCCGTCTCGCGTGAAGCGACGCTCTGATGAAAGCGGGAGTCGTCGCCCGGGTTAGTCATCGCTGGAGCTGAACAGCCTGTATGATGAGTATAACGCTGACGCGATACTGTCAAGACAGACTCACATACCACCGCTTCGTGTGCCAGAGCGGTCCCGGAGCCTGCGAGCGAGATGACGCTTGGGAGGTGAGGGGCGTACCGTGTACACGAAGCCGGCCGGAGGAACTGACCTGGGCGCGGCGGGACGAGAAGCTTGAAGTCGTCAACTCGTGCAACCTTCAACGGAGACTACCACGTACAATGGTCTCTCGTCTGCGCTGACCGTCAAACGGTCGAAAGGTGCGAGTCGGCGACGATTCGAGGGATGGATGATGGGAGATTGCGGAGCGTGACAGCACGTTCACGGAGCGGGCTGGGAGACACGGTGTGAGCTCGTTCCCGGTAGACAAAGCGCAGTTATACTTACCAATGAGCAACGGGATCCTCGTCTGTAGCTTCTCATATCGCGCGTGGAACGTTGTGTGATGGTGCGTAGGAGCGAGGACCTTGTTGTCGAGAGCAGGAGGCAGGAGGTCAGACTCCGTGCACCGATACCGTTCCAGCTGGGAGAAGGGGAAGGAGTGGAGACTCGTGGGGAGGGAGAGGCAAGAGCTGCTGGCATGTTCTGTAACCCTGCGCCCGAAAGAATGATCACAAACAACAGGATACAATGTCCCCTACATGCAGAGGCATCGATCGTCCGCGGGTGTCGCGAAGTTGAGTAAGCATGAGCTGCCGAGTGGGTAAAGCCGCGTACCTCTTATGAGATTGATCCGAATTGTAAGCAAGGTATGAGCGTTGCAGATCTTCAACGACTCAGAGAACATCCGCACACCTTTGAGTCTCACCTGACCTGCCCCCAGCAATTTACTATCATCTATTACGGTCCTGTGTCAGTATCGAGCGACATACTTATGGCGGGAGCTCCCTGTCGGTGGATTCCGGTGGTTAAGGTTCATGAATGATCCTGATTTGGTACCAAATGTCCCGCTCACGACGGCTCACCGAACCAAGCTGGCGTGCGCGATGGACACTGTGGCTCCGAGGCTCAGGTCAAAGCCGACATCCTCTTGGGGCCGTGTTGTCCTCAAGGACTGACCGACACTGCGGCTTAAAGCCGGAACGTAAGGAGAGATCGGAAAGCGCAGATGCGCGTTGAATGCGCGTTGTGGCAAGATCACAAACCAGAACTTCGGAAGCTAGCGGTAACGTGCGCGGAGGCGACATATCCTCGCTCCAGAGCTCTCTCGGGTGTCATTTTCGCCGGACAAACAGTGTTCCTGAGCGGCGCACCTTGTCCATCCCAGTTCGACTGCCAGTGGACCGGTGTACATCGAGAGGGACGTGCCAGAGCGATATGTTGAAACCCTAGAACATTGAAACCTTCTGCTTCAAATCAAACAGAGCAAGCACATTCCGGCTATGCACGCAGAGGCTGGCAGGCTGGTCCGAGAAGGTCTCAGGGTCCCGAGTAGTCCGTGAGTGATGGATGTTGGCGGACTACTATCGCAGCTTGGTCGATCTCTGACGTCCCATGCTGCAACGCGCTACAGATGAAATTCCCCGTGAGTTGAGTCCTTGCACTGTTGCACAGACACTCCAGGCTCCAGCTATAGATGTAGTGTTCGTCATGCGCGCAGGAAAGATAGGTCTTATAGATTTTATCGCCTGAGTTCTCCACAACCCCACAATATTGTGCACTCACCACAATCACCTACCAAAGATGAGAACTTCTCAGAACACCTTGAACCGAACTGCCGTCAATCTAGGTAGTAGCTATCGACGGCCTCCCTGGCAGCCTTCCTCCGAGAGCCACAGCATTCATGGGAATGCGAAGGACGAAGTGAGGTACAGGTACTTACTCCATCAAGCATCCGGGCATTGAGCCGCAATTGAATTGCGAAGTAATGTCATGCGTGGCGAGAGATGTCCTCTGGTTCTCAGAGTGCAACATGGACACGCCGATATCTGTCTATTGCGAATTGTATACGGCTGTACTCAAATACATGGCTTAACCACCAATGCTACGCTGCAAAACCTACACTCACACTCAGCGGCGAAGCCTGCAGTGCCTCAGGAGTCAGGAACCAGTCGAGGTCTCGCTCCGGGACATCATGACGGGCGGGCCAAACTTCAAGTTCGCTTCCTGACCTGCCGGCCTCTGTCGTCGTCATTTCATTTTGCCTGCAAGCGGATGAGCCGGGACTCATGTTCCCGACGTGGTCCGATCCTCACCTCGCGGTATCCACTCGCCCACTGGAATCGACCACTGTCTCAAACAAACCAGCAAGAATGAGCGGACGAAGGGAGACCATACCTATTGCCGTCTACTTGACTCGCAGCCCTCATTGAACTTCGCGTGGCGCAATCGAAACGACGGGCCCAGGCGTCGTCTGTCAGACTGCAGTGCACCGAATCGCCCGGACGGTCTTCCCTGCCTCACATATTCACGTAGTCCGAGGCTTCGCTCGATCGCGATCGTGCTCGGCGGGAGACGTCTCCTCTGAGCTCTCTGCACGCGGATCTCGATCCCAGTGTTGCACCTCTACACTTGCCCGGCCGCTATGAAAGCGTCCGGTACGGTACTCGGGACGTCCGCAAGACCGAGTGGGACTTTGCACGTACCACACGAGCTCCAGGAATCCAGGCCGCATGACGATTCGACCGGATGGGCACGGTCGAGCACGATACTGCTCCTTGTATCCGAGACGCGAAACGCGAGTCGTGCCGCCAATCTCGAGCTGTCCTTCTGACTGTTGCGGTTGCATTTGCGATCCGGTACCGAGCCGTAGCGTGTGGGAAGCTCGAGCGAACGGTATCGTCCCCACGACGGGTCATGCGGGAAATGCAACAGCGGTCTCTCGAATCTGTCATCAGCCCTACCTCCACTCGCTGTAGAGTCCCGCAACAAATCTGAGCGTGAGCGCGAGCCTCGTTCCACACGGCCGAGAAGACGGACGTACCGCTTTCCCCTGAACATACACTGCCTGTCAGCCTACTATCGCGCAGCGAACAACCCGCAGAGAATATTCAACGCCATGGCCGACGGATACGGGTACCCGATACGCGAGTCGCGAGTCGCGCTCCCGATCTCGAGCTGGAAGACTGACCGTTGAGGTTCCGTGCTGCGATCCGGTGCGTGAAGCTCGAACGCAAAGCATCGTCCCGACGTCCTAGTCATGCCGTGCGTACACTGGAGATACACGGGTCCTTAGTCCTTGGTCCTTGGCCAGGGTCCCGGTCCCTCGGACTCTCGAGCTCTTGTTCCAGCTCTAGCACTCGCTGAAAGGTCGCCCAAACGAAGTCGTGAGCGCGAGCGTCGAGACGCATCACCACAAAATTACGTACCATTTTTCGAATGCGCTGCCCGACAGTCTACCGAGCGGCGAACTACCCGCAGGGATTCTGGAACGGCGCCGTGCGACTGGCCGACGAGGCCGCCCATCTGGTTGCAACTTGCGGATGCGGCCTGGACTGGGAAGCCTCGACGGTCGAGGGTCCTATACCCGCCGCGTAAGTACTGGGAGTCTGGCGCGAGCGAGGTCGCCGTTCGTGTCCGGCAAGATCGAACGTGGCCGCCTGCGACCCCAGAGTCAGTAATGTACGAGGCCCACATGCTCTGCGTGGTGCGTCCAGGCCGGCCATCCGCCCGCCTTCCTGCGCGGCCGGTGGCAGAGCTGCAACTCGTCTGGTATGCAGGTACTGCGACGACGACAGAGTTCGAAACGCGCGCATGCGAGATTCGAGAGGCGCACCTTGCGTCGAGCAGCGGAAGCACGATACGCCGCATGCGTCCGAACTGGAGCCGCGACCGAGAGCGCAGTGCCAGCCGGCAGACTGAGCTTCCCTGATCGCAGAACCGAACACGCAGTCTGTGGCCCGTGGCCCGTGCGCAGGCGACGTGCGTGGCATGTTTGTGCGGGTCTGAGGCGGTCATATGCTGGCAGCGACGCGGCAGCGCTCTCCCAGGTCACCCCTCTCCCTCTCTCACCTCCTCGTGCCCCCGCTCCTGTCGTCGTCGTTGTCGCCGCCGCCGTTGAGTGTGGGCTCGGCGACCGTGCGGTGAGTTGTCTGTCGCCGTGCTTGTCCGGTCTGGTACTGACGGCACCGTGCGTCGCAGACACCGATGGACCTCTGCATCCCGGAGGACCTGTAACCTGAGACCGTGGTGAGCATTAGCATTCCGCACGCGGTGCCTTCTCAGCTAACGTCGAGCTTGTCGCCATGCAGAGACACAGAGTCACGACGTTGAGATGGCAAGAAGAGGTCCGCTCACCTGTACGTATCCCGTCGTGAACTTCTTCGAGCATAGGCCTGACGGGCACGATTGTCAGGACCTCTGCCGAATCTCCACGGCGGACACCACTGACCGCCGCGTGCCGTCCGTCTGCACGCTCTCTCCAGCTCGCGAGACGCTCCCGTCGCTGTATCCGAGTCGACGGGGAGGTTCTGTCCGATGGAGGAAAGCAGCCGCGGTCAGTGTCGCCTCCATTCAGTTCATTATCCCTGTACATACTCACTGATTTACTGTCTTCGGTTGCTTACAGGCTGGCGGATCAGCGGGGCGTTTGTTGACTTGACGAACGTGTGACGTGTGCATCGACGTGTGCGGTAGCGTAGATGTATTGACTGCGGGATGCCGACGGCTGGGGCGTGTTGTAAGGCGCTGTGTGAGCGTCAGATTTGGGCGTGACGACGGCGTAGGAGGCGCAGATAGGGAGAGAGGAACGGCTTCTGTGTCGATAAGCCGGACCGCGTCGCTGTGGGCGCGCATGTCCATCACTGGGGCCGGCCGTCCCCGTTCTCTGTATCCCGGGGCGCCATGGTGTGTCCAAAGGGGGCCATGCGCTGGACGGCGAGACGGGTAGCCGGACGTGCGAGCAGTATGCCTCTTACTTGTTCTCGGATTGACGTCGCGCGGCCCAAGTAGACAGTCTGTAACTGTAGTACGGATGTAAGTAGCAAGTACAGCACGAATATAATGGATGCTCTTGCGAGATTGACTCACTGGCACCTTGATGTGACTTGCGCGACGTGAGTTCCGGACTTGCAGCGAGCGGAGGTGTGAGCACGCCCGGAAGGGGTAGACCTACAAGGGCGCGGCGGGGTGGTGAAGAGGGTGTATATGCGCTAGGGCAGGAGCGAACAGCTGGTACAACGACAAGGGGACAGCAGCGACTGACGGTGGTGCTGCGGTGTATGCGAGCCAGCTTCCACCTCAGCACTGCGTGGGTGGCAGGTGAGGCCGGTGAGGAGCAGCACCGGTACTGCACCCAGATGGAACGGTCGGGTCGAATGGAGCCCGCTACAGTGCGACTTGAAGTGGACGGGCAGGCTGAGTGCTGGGACAGATGAGTCGCGGCAAGAGCGAGAGTTGCAGAGCACGCCCATGCGTCTTGGACGTCGACGGCGGACGGAGCGAGGCCGTGAGAGAGCCCTGTGCGATCGAGCAGACGTCACGGTTGCGAGACTTGGACGCAGCGTTCAGTATCCACGTGGGAGCGCCCGTCGGTCTAGACCGAAAGTGGGCGCGCGTCTCTCCGCTTTTCCCCACATTTCCCTCCGTCTTGCTCACCGTCTTCCACGACGCCGCCGCTGTCGCACACGACGACCGACGCCACCACACGCCCTCTGCGACCCGTCAGCATGGCAAAGTCCGTATTCTCCCTGGGACAGCGACACCCGCGCTACACCATCGCCATCGCCGCCTTCGTCCTCTGCGCGTACTGGTTCCTCTCGAGCCCGACGCCCCGCCCGCATGCCGTCGTGTACAGGGCGAACAACGACCTCAAGGCGAGGCTAGAACGCGAGGAGCGCAAGTATCGCGCCATGCTCCCGCAGCGGCAGGACCTCATCACTCGATTTGGACCCACGCCGGCCCAGGTCGTCATGTACGTGCGGCGTGTCTCGCGCCGTCTCTGCCATCCCTGACATTGCTGCGTGCATAGGTTTCCCCCTGACCAGGATCCGTGGCCACCGTACACAGTGTGTACGTCGTCTGGCACGCTGCTCGCACGCCTTCGCGCTGACAGTCTTCGCAGGGGACTTTTTCCCTCCACTGTTCAACTGCCCGCACGAACTCGACCGGTTAGGAGCATTGGGAGACGGCGGAAAGTGGATGTGTGGCATCTCGCGCATACAGGACAAGCCCAATTGCGTGATCTATTCTTTCGGTACGTCTGCCCTTATCTTCACTACTTTCAACAGGGGGCGATTGCGCCTCCCTCCTCTTGCCCCGCTGGTTTCGTAGTCCGCCATGCTCTCGTCACGTCCGCCCGGGGCTACACGCGCGTTACGTGCACTCCGCGCCGTCCAGTACCCCGTTGCTGTACCTGCTCCACCGATCACTTGGACCGGCGTCACCCAGTCTCCGCAGCTGCCACGTCGTACGGTGGACTATCGTCCGCAGTCGACGCTGTGGATTGCGCTGGCCCGGAGACCATTCGGTACCCGCCCCAATAGCGGGCGGAGCGCTTCACGCGTCGGTCTCGCGCGGGTTACTCGAGACGCGTCCCCAGGGCTGACGATGCGCCCGCTTGGCGTCCGGGCGATCCGGTTCGTCCCCGTGAAATGGGCTCGAATATCTCGCCAGCTATTCATCGCTGCCCTGTTCGTCTTCGCGCGTCGAGCATTCGTGCCTTCTTCGTCGAACGGGGTGCTCACCTGGCTTCCATTCACAGGCATAGACTCGTCGTACTCGTTCGAGGCCACCCTGCTGCAGTCGACACAGTTCTGCGAGGTGTGGATATACGACTCGACGAAAGGCGAGGACGCGCAGAATCACATCCCGAAGCCGCTCCGGCACCGCGCGCACTTCGGTAAGCTCGCGCTCGGGGCGAGCGACAGACACGGCCAGGGCGACGACCCGAAGACGTGGACGCTCAAGTCCCTCATGTCCGAGAACGGTGCGTCCTGCGTCCTCCGTCTAACGCTTGAGTCTAACTGACGCCTCCCCGACCGCAGGCCACTCGCACATAGACTTCCTGCGGCTGGACGTCGAGGGGTGGGAGTGGGAGACGTTCCGGGGCATCATCCGCGACTTCACGATGGAGCGGTTTCCGCGAATCCCGCCGCGAACGCAAACACGACGGGGTGGAACGTGAACGAGCGCGAGGGCGTGCTGCCGTTCGGCCAGCTGCAGATCGAGCTGCACGTCTGGAACCAGCGCTTCCAGGACTTTCTCGAGTGGTGGGAGCTGCTCGAGGTGGCCGGGCTGAGGCCGTTCCATCATGAGGTGTGCAATTTCCCCGTGCTTCGCTCCAATGTGCCTGACGGGATACGGTCGACAGATCAACCTTGTATATGCAAACTACAACCGACACAGCGGGGTCGAGCTCGCCGAGGTGCGTCGTCTAGCTCACGAGATGTTCGCGTGCGCGGGGCTGGCAGACGTTGTAGTAGAAGAAAATATATCTCGTTCGCAGAGGTACACGACGCGTGCGCGGCCGCTCGTATGTTCCCGTCTGGATTGGGCGCGGCAGTCGGCTCTGCGGGCTATCAGCGGACTGCGAACGCGATGCACAGATGCAAGCTGTACCTTAGGGTGGTCTGGGGATGTATAGGGACAGTGGGTGTCCTTGGGAGTATAGAGAGCGGGTGCTCGGGAGTATGAGAGGGGGGGCGGTTCTACAGAGGAACAGACAGCGGGCGTCTGGGAAGGGACACAGGCGAGACGAGGTTCTGTCTTCGGAGCCTGTATGTATGTCCTCGTCCCGGCTCATCGTCGTGCATGGGAACTTGGACTCAGTAGCGGCTAGAATGCGCACTGCGGACGCCCGTTTATTGAAAGCAGTAGTGAGGCACAGAAATATATTTTCTACCGACGAACTACACCGCAGGTGCGCTGACACAGGAACGCGTTTGGCGGACTTCCGCCCGCACGAGAACGGGCGCCTATTCGCGACTTCGCCCGTTTGGGCAAGTTCATGCCTCTCTTCTCGACCACCACCGCCGTCGTTCCTCCGTGTCTCCCTCCTCTTCTCTGCAAGCTCTCTGGATCTGCGCTGGTTTCTAGCCCTGGCAAAGCTCTGTCAGCAACAGTTTCTAGCAACAGTCTCTCGAGATGTGGATCAGATAAGTACTTACTCATGTTCTGTTGTGTTGCGGGCCGCGGTGCGACGCTCTGTCAAGTTGGAGATGCATCGAAGCAGGACACAGTCTGCGCTCGCGCGTCGACAGTGAGGATACGCTGCAGACAGCGGAGCTTCAGGTGTGTCAGAGACGAGTGCGTACCGGTCCATGGTGCACGCGTGCGGCAGAGACGAGTGTCGGTCTGAGCCGCGGCGGAACACGGAGCGGACAGTCGCTGGAGACACCCAGGGCCTCGTCAGCCAAGGGACGCGTTGATTGCATGCGTAGGTGCGTACCTGTGTCTGAAGCCAATCCGTAGAGTTAACGCCGCGGCATACGCCGACAGTCGCCGTTCTGCCCAACATACCGGACAAGATGAGTCAGTGATACTGTTGCTGCTGTGCGAATGCAAAGAGGTACGTACCAGCGACGAGCGCGCCGCGCAGAGGGAGTCGTGGAAGACTCGACACCAGCGCCGTACCGGTCGAGGGCTCACCTTCTGCATGTCGCGGCGGTCGTCGATCTGCGGCGACGAGATCGCTGCAGGCAGCCACCGCATCAAAACGATCAGATTGTCTCCGGTTGCGTGTGCCGTGATACGCACCTGTGAACACGACGTATCGCAGCCTCGGAGGAGCTGAGCGTGTCGTGCGCGGTAGCATCCGCAGATGTGACAGCAGCGGCGTCCCAAGAGAGGGTGGACGACCGCATGACCAGCCTCCGTCGCACAGCGTACGGCGAAGGACGTACATATCTGCAAGGCGAGCCTCCGAGAAGAGGTAGAACAGCCTCCTTGGCGGTGCTGAGGTAAGGTGACCGGTGAGTTGACCGTGTATGTACCTGGGAGATAGACGTTTGTATTGAGCGAATCCGTCGACTGATGCAGGTGAAAGACAGGCACGTACCAGTAGTTGGAGGGCGGGCGGACAGGATTTTCGAGTGGCCGGCGATGGTCTCCACGGCTCCGCCGCACAAACTGGGCGAGGACAGTGACAATGCGCCGTCTCGCGTGAAGCGACGCTCTGATGAAAGCGGGAGTCGTCGCCCGGGTTAGTCATCGCTGGAGCTGAACAGCCTGTATGATGAGTATAACGCTGACGCGATACTGTCAAGACAGACTCACATACCACCGCTTCGTGTGCCAGAGCGGTCCCGGAGCCTGCGAGCGAGATGACACTTGGGAGGTGAGGGCGTACCGTGTACACGAAGCCGGCCGGAGGAACTGACCTGGGCCGTGGCGGGACGAGAAGCTTGAAGTCGTCAACTCGTGCAACCTTCAACGGAGACTACCACGTACAATGGTCTCTCGTCTGCGCTGACCGTCAAACGGTCGAAAGGTGCGAGTCGGCGACAATTCGAGGGATGATGATGGGAGATTGCGGAGCGTGACAGCACGTTCACGGAGCGGGCTGGGAGACACGGTGTGAGCTCGTTCCGGTAGACAAAGCTCAGTTATACTTACCAATGAGCAACGGGATCATCGTCTGTAGCTTCTCATATCGCGCGTGGAACGTTGTGTGATGGTGCGTAGGAGCGAGGACCTTGTTGTCGAGAGCAGGAGGCAGGAGGTCAGACTCCGTGCACCGATACCGTTGAGCTGGGAGAAGGGGAAGGAGTGGAGACTCGTGGGGAGGGAGAGGCAAGAGCTGCTGGCATGTTCTGTAACCCTGCGCCCGAAAGAATGATCACAAACAACAGGATACAATGTCCCCTACATGCAGAGGCATCGATCGTCCGCGGGTGTCGCGAAGTTGAGTAAGCATGAGCTGCCGAGTGGGTAAAGCCGCATACCTCTTATGAGATTGATCCGAATTGTAAGCAAGGTATGAGCGTTGCAGATCTTCAACGACTCAGAGAACATCCGCACACCTTTGAGTCTCACCTGACCTGCCCCCAGCAATTTACTGCCATCTATTACGGTCCTGTGTCAGTATCGAGCGACATACTTATGGCGGGAGCTCCCTGTCGGTGGATTCCGGTGGTTAAGGTTCTATGAATGATCCTTATTTGGTACCAAATGTCCGCTCACGACGGCTCACCGAACCAAGCTGGCGTGCGCGATGAGACACTGTGGCTCCGAGGCTCAGGTCAAAGCCGACATCCTCTCGGGGCCGTGTTGTCTCAAGGACTAACTGACACTGCGGCTTAAAGCAGGAACGTAAGGAGAGATCGGAAAGCGCAGATGCGTGTTGATTGCGTCGTGTGGCATGACAAGATCACAAACCAGAACTTCGGAAGCTAGCGGTAACGTGCGCAGAGGCGACATATCCTCGCTACCAGAGCTCTCTCGGGTGTCAGTTTCTACGCCGGACAAACAGTGTTCCTGAGCGGCGCACCTTGTCCATCCCAGTTCGACTGCCAGTGGACCAGTGTACATCGAGAGGGACGTGCCAGAGCGATATGTTGAAACCCTAGAACATTGAAACCTTCTCTGCTTCAAATGAAACAGAGCAAGCACATTCCGGCTATGCACGCAGAGGCTGGCAGGCTGGTCCGAGAAGGTCTCAGGGTCCGAGTAGTCCATGAGTGATGGATGTTAGCGGACTACTATCGCAGCTTGGTCGATCTCTGACGTCCCATGCTGCAACGCGCTACAGATGAAATTCCCCGTGAGTTGAGTCCTTGCACTGTTGCACAGACACTTCCAGGCTCCAGCTATAGATGTAGTGTTCGTCATGCGCGCAGGAAAGATAGGTCTTATAGATTTTATCGCCTGAGTTCTCCACAACCCCACAATATTGTGCACTCACCACAATCACCTACCAAAGATGAGAACTTCTCAGAACACCTTGAACCGAACTGCCGTCAATCTAGGTAGTAGCTATCGACGGCCTCCCTGGCAGCCTTCCTCCGAGAGCCACAGCATTCATGGGAATGCGAAGGACGAAGTGAGGTACAGGTACTTACTCCATCAAGCATCCGGGCATTGAGCCGCAATTGAATTGTGAAGTAATGTCATGCGCGGTGAGAGATGTCCTCTGGTTCTCAGAGTGCAACATGGACACGTTGATATCTGTCTATTGCGAATTGTATACGGCTGTACTCGAATACATGGCTTAACCACCAATGCTACGCTGCAAATCCTACACTCACACTCAAGCGGCGAAGCCTGCAGTGCCTCAGGAGTCAGGAACCAGTCGAGGTCTCGCTCCGGGACATCATGACGGGCGGGCCAAACTTCAAGTTCGCTTCCTGACCTGCCGGCCTCTGTCGTCGTCATTTCATTTTGCCTGCAAGCGGATGAGCCGGGACTCATGTTCCCGACGTGGTCCGATCCTCACCTCGCGGTATCCACTCGCCCACTGGAATCGACCACTGTCTCAAACAAACCAGCAAGAATGAGCGGACGAAGGGAGACCATACCTATTGCCGTCTACTTGACTCCGCAGCCCTCATTGAACTTCGCGTGGCGCAATCGAAACGACGGGCCCAGGCGTCGTCTGTCAGACTGCAGTGCACCGAATGCCCGGGACAGGTCTTCCCAGCCTCAGAGATTCAGGTAGTCCGAGGCTTCGCTCAGATTGCGCTCGTGCTAGCCGGGAGACGTCTCCTCTGAGCTCTCTGCACGCAAATCTCATCCCAGTGTTGCACCTCTACACTTGCCCGGCCGCTATGAAAGCGTCCGGTACGGTAGTACTCGGGACGTCCGCAAGACCGAGTGGGACTTTGCACGTACCACACGAGCTCCAGGAATCCAGGCCGCATGACGATTCGACCGGATGGGCACGGTCGAGCACGATACTCGCTCCTTGTACCCGAGACGCGAAACGCGAAAATCTCGAGCTGTCCTTCAGACTATTGCGGTTGCATTCTGCGATCCGGTACCAGAGCCATGCGTGTGGGAAGCTCGAGCCAACATATCGTCCCCACGACGTGGTCATGCGGGAAATGCATGATTGGGTCTTCGAATGCCTGTCATCGGCCCTTCCACTCGCTGTAGAGTCCCGCAACACAATCCTGAGCGTGAGCGCGAGCCTCGTTCCACACGGCCGAGAAGACGGACGTACCGCTTTCCCCTGAACATACACTGCCTGTCAGCCTACTATCGCGCAGCGAACAACCCGCAGAGAATATTCAACGCCATGGCCGACGAGACCGCCCATCTGGTTGCGGATACGGGTACCCGATACGCGAGTCGCGAGTCGCGCTCCCGATCTCGAGCTGGAAGACTGACCGTTGAGGTTCCGTGCTGCGATCCGGTGCGTGAAGCTCGAACGCAAAGCATCGTCCCGACGTCCTAGTCATGCCGTGCGTACACTGGAGATACACGGGTCCTTAGTCCTTGGTCCTTGGCCAGGGTCCCGGTCCCTCGGACTCTCGAGCTCTTGTTCCAGCTCTAGCACTCGCTGAAAGGTCGCCCAAACGAAATCGCGAACGTGAACGCGAGCGTCGAGACGCATCACCAACAAGACTTACGTACCATTTTTCGAATACGCGCTGCCCGACAGTCTACCGAGCGGCGAACTACCCGCAGGGATTCTGGAACGGCGCCGTGCGACTGGCCGACGAGGCCGCCCATCTGGTTGCAACTTGCGGATGCGGCCTGGACTGGGAAGCCTCGACGGTCGAGGGTCCTATACCCGCCGCGTAAGTACTGGGAGTCTGACGCGAGCGAGGTCGCCGTTCGTGTCCGGCAAGATCGAACGTGGCCGCCTGCGACCCCAGAGTCAGTGATGTACGAGGCCCGCATGCTCTGCGTGGTGCGTCCAGGCCGGCCATCCGCCCGCCTTCCTGCGCGGCCGGTGGCAGAGCTGCAACTCGTCTGGTATGCAGGTATTGCGACGACGACAGAGTTCGAAACGGCGCATCGAGATCAGAGAGGCGCACCTTGCGTCGAGCAGCGGGAGCACGGATACGCCGCATGCGTCCGAACTGGAGCCGCGACCGCGAGCGCAGTGCCAGCCGGCAGACTGAACTTCCCTGATCGCAGAACCGAACACGCAGTCTGTGGCCCGTGGCCCGTGCGCAGGCGACGTGCGTGGCATGTTTGTGCGGGGTCTGAGGCGGTCATATGCTGGCAGCGACGCGGCAGCGCTCTCCCAGGTCACCCCTCTCCCTCTGTCACCTCCTCGTGCCCCGCGTGAGTCGTCGTCGTTGTCGCCGCCGCCGTTGAGTGTGGGCTCGGCGACCGGTGCGGTGAGTTGTCTGTCGCCGTGCTTGTCCGGTCTGGTACTGACGGCACCGTGCGTCGCAGACACCGATGGACCTCTGCATCCCGGAGGACCTGTAACCTGAGACCGTGGTGAGCATTAGCATTCCGCACGCGGTGCCTTCTCAGCTAACGTCGAGCTTGTCGCCATGCAGAGACACAGAGTCACGACGTTGAGATGGCAAGAAGAGGGTCCGCTCACCTGTACGTATCCCGTCGTGAACTTCTTCGAGCATAGGCCTGACGGGCACGATTGTCAGGACCTCTGCCGAATCTCCACGGCGGACACCACTGACCGCCGCGTGCCGTCCGTCTGCACGCTCTCTCCAGCTCGCGAGACGCTCCCGTCGCTGTATCCGAGTCGACGGGGAGGTTCTGTCCGATGGAGGAAAGCAGCCGCGGTCAGTGTCGCCTCCATTCAGTTCATTATCCCTATACATACTCACTGATTTACTGTCTTCGGTTGCTTACAGGCTGGCGGATCAGCGGGGCGTTTGTTGACTTGACGAACGTGTGACGTGTGCATCGATCGACGTGTGCGGTAGCGTAGATGTATTGACTGCGGGATGCCGACGGCTGGGGCGTGTTGTAAGGCGCTGTGTGAGCGTCAGATTTGGGCGTGACGACGGCGTAGGAGGCGCAGATAGGGAGAGAGGAACGGCTTCTGTGTCGATAAGCCGTGACCGCGTCGCTGTGGGCGCGCATGTCCATCACTGGGGCCGGCCGGTCCCCGTTCTCTGTATCCCGGGGCGCCATGGTGTGTCCAAAGGGGGCCATGCGCTGGACGGCGAGACGGGTAGCCGGACGTGCGAGCAGTATGCCTCTTACTTGTTCTCGGATTGACGTCGCGCGGCCCAAGTAGACAGTCTGTAACTGTAGTACGGATGTAAGTAGCAAGTACAGCACGAATATAATGGATGCTCTTGCGAGATTGACTCCTGGCACCTTGATGTGACTTGCGCGACGTGAGTTCCGGACTTGCAGCGAGCGGAGGTGTGAGCACGCCCGGAAGGGGTAGACCTACAAGGGCGCGGCGGGGGTGGTGAAGAGGGTGTATATGCGCTAGGGCAGGAGCGAAGAGCTGGTACAACGACAAGGGGACAGCAGCGACTGACGGTGGTGCTGCGGTGTATGCGAGCCAGCTTCCACCTCAGCACTGCGTGGGTAGGCAGGTGAGGAGCAGCACCGGTACTGCACCCAGATGGAACGGTCGGGTCGAATGGAGCCCGCTACAGTGCGACTTGAAGTGGACGGGCAGGCTGAGTGCTGGGACAGATGAGTCGCGGCAAGAGCGAGAGTTGCAGAGCACGCCCGTGCGTCTTGGACGTCGACGGCGGACGGAGCGAGGCCGTGAGAGAGCCCTGTGCGATCGAGCAGACGTCACGGTTGCGAGACTTGGACGCAGCGTTCAGTATCCACGTGGGAGCGCCCGTCGGTCTAGACCGAAAGTGGGCGCGCGTCTCTCCGCTTTTCCCCACATTTCCCTCCGTCTTGCTCACCGTCTTCCACGACGCCGCCGCTGTCGCACACGACGACCGACGCCACACACGCCCTCTGCGACCCGTCAGCATGGCAAAGTCCGTATTCTCCCTGGGACAGCGACACCCGCGCTACACCATCGCCATCGCCGCCTTCGTCCTCTGCGCGTACTGGTTCCTCTCGAGCCCGACGCCCCGCCCGCATGCCGTCGTGTACAGGGCGAACAACGACCTCAAGGCGAGGCTAGAACGCGAGGAGCGCAAGTATCGCGCCATGCTCCCGCAGCGGCAGGACCTCATCACTCGATTTGGACCCACGCCGGCCCAGGTCGTCATGTACGTCGGCGGCGTGTCTCGCGCCGTCTCTGCCATCCCTGACATTGCTGCGTGCATAGGTTTCCCCCTGACCAGGATCCGTGGCCACCGTACACAGTGTGTACGTCGTCTGGCACGCTGCTCGCACGCCTTCGCGCTGACAGTCTTTCGCAGGGGACTTTTTCCCTCCACTGTTCAACTGCCCGCACGAACTCGACCGGTTAGGAGCATTGGGAGACGGCGGAAAGTGGATGTGTGGCATCTCGCGCATACAGGACAAGCCCAATTGCGTGATCTATTCTTTCGGTACGTCTGCCCTTATCTTCTTCACTTTCAACAGGGGGCGATTGCGCCTCCCTCCTCTTGCCCCGCTGGTTTCGTAGTCCGCCATGCTCTCGTCACGTCCGCCCGGGGCTACACGCGCGTTACGTGCACTCCGCGCCGTCCAGTACCCCGTTGCTGTACCTGCTCCACCGATCACTTGGACCGGCGTCACCCAGTCTCCGCAGCTGCCACGTCGTACGGTGGACTATCGTCCGCAGTCGACGCTGTGGATTGCGCTGGCCCGGAGACCATTCGGTACCCGCCCCAATAGCGGGCGGAGCGCTTCACGCGTCGGTCTCGCGCGGGTTACTCGAGACGCGTCCCCAGGGCTGACGATGCGCCCGCTTGGCGTCCGGGCGATCCGGTTCGTCCCCGTGAAATGGGCTCGAATATCTCGCCAGCTATTCATCGCTGCCCTGTTCGTCTTCGCGCGTCGAGCATTCGTGCCTTCTTCGTCGAACGGGGTGCTCACCTGGCTTCCATTCACAGGCATAGACTCGTCGTACTCGTTCGAGGCCACCCTGCTGCAGTCGACACAGTTCTGCGAGGTGTGGATATACGACTCGACGAAAGGCGAGGACGCGCAGAATCACATCCCGAAGCCGCTCCGGCACCGCGCGCACTTCGGTAAGCTCGCGCTCGGGGCGAGCGACAGACACGGCCAGGGCGACGACCCGAAGACGTGGACGCTCAAGTCCCTCATGTCCGAGAACGGTGCGTCCTGCGTCCTCCGTCTAACGCTTGAGTCTAACTGACGCCTCCCCCGACCGCAGGCCACTCGCACATAGACTTCCTGCGGCTGGACGTCGAGGGGTGGGAGTGGGAGACGTTCCGGGGCATCATCCGCGACTTCACGATGGAGCGAGTTTCCGCGAATCCCGCCGCGAACGCAAACACGACGGGGTGGAACGTGAACGAGCGCGAGGGCGTGCTGCCGTTCGGCCAGCTGCAGATCGAGCTGCACGTCTGGAACCAGCGCTTCCAGGACTTCTCGAGTGGTGGGAGCTGCTCGAGGTGGCCGGGCTGAGGCCGTTCCATCATGAGGTGTGCAATTTCCCCGTGCTTCGCTCTCAATGTGCCTGACGGGATACGGTCGACAGATCAACCTTGTATATGCAAACTACAACCGACACAGCGGGGTCGAGCTCGCCGAGGTGCGTCGTCTAGCTCACGAGATGTGTCGCGTGCGGCGGGGCTTGGCAGACGCTGTAGTAGATAGGAAAATATATCTCGTTCGCAGAGGTACACGACATGTGCGCCGGCCGCTCGTATGTTCCCGTCTGGATTGGGCGCGGCAGTCGGCTCTGCGGGCTATCAGCGGACTGCGAACGCGATGCACCAGATGCAAGCTGTACCTTAGGGTGGTCTGGAGGATGTATAGGGACAGTGGGTGTCCTTGGGAGTATAGAGATGGCGGGTGCTCTAGGGAGTATAGAGATGGTGGGGACGGCGGTTCTACAGAGGAACAGACAGCGGGCGTTCTGGGAAGTTGGAACAGCAGGGAGACGGAGGTTCTGTCTTCTGGAGCGGCCTGTATGTCTCCGTCTCCGTGCTCATCTTTCGCCTGCATGGGGAACTTGGACTCAGTAGCGGCTAGAATGCGCACTGCGGACGCCCGTTATTTGAAAGCAGTAGTGAGGCACAGAAATATATTTTCTACCGACGAACTACACCGCAGGTGCGCTGCAAACACAGGACGCGTTTGGCGGACTTCGCGCCCGCACGATAACGGGCGCCTATTCGCGACTTCGCCCGTTTGGGCAAGTTCATGCCTCTCTTCTCGACCACCACCGCCGTCGTTCCTCCGTGTCTCCCTCATCTCTTCTCTGCAAGCTCTCTGGATCTGCGCTGGTTTCTAGCCCTGGCAAAGCTCTGTCAGCAACAGTTTCTAGCAACAGTCTCTCGAGATGTGGATCAGATAAGTACTTACTCATGTTCTGTTGTGTTGCGGGCCGCGGTGCGACGCTCTGTCAAGTTGGAGATGCATCGAAGCAGTTGGACACAGTCTGCGCTCGCGCGTCGACAGTGAGGATACGCTGCAGACAGCGGAGCTTCGAGGTGTGTCAGAGACGAGTGCGTACCGGTCCATGGTGCACGCGTGCGGCAGAGACGAGTGTCGGTCTGAGCCGCGGCGGAACACGGAGCGGACAGTCGCTGGAGACACCCAGGGCCCGTCAGCCAAGGGACGCGTTGATTGCATGCGTAGGTGCGTACCTGTGTCTTGAAGCCAATCCGTAGAGTTAACGCCGCGGCATACGCCGACAGTCGCCGTTCTGCCCAACATACCGGACAAAGATTGACGATTAGTGATCCTGTTGCTGCTGTGCGAATGCAAAGAGGTACGTACCAGCGACGAGCCTCGTGCAGCGCAGGAGGTGAGTCGTGGAAGACTCGGACACCAGCGCCGTACCGGTCGAGGGCTCACCTTCTGCATGTCGCGGCGGTCGTCGATCTGCGGCGACGAGATCGCTGCAGGCAGCCACCGCATCTTGAGAAACGATCAGATTGTCTCCCGGTTGCGTGTGCCGTGATACGCACCTGTGAACACGACGTATCGCAGCCTCGGAGGAGCTGAGTGTCGTGCGCGGTAGCATCCGCAGATGTGACAGCAGCGGCGTCCCCAAGAGAGGGTGGACGACCGCATGACCAGCCTCCGTCGCACAGCGTACGGCGAAGGACGTACATATCTGCAAGGCGAGCCTCCGAGAAGAGGTAGAACAGCCTCCTTGGCGGTGCTGAGGTAAGGCGACCGGTGAGTTGACCGTGTATGTACCTGGGAGATAGACGTTTGTATTGAGCGAATCCGTCGACTGATGCAGGTGAAAGACAGGCACGTACCAGTAGTTGGAGGGCGGGCGGACAGGATTTTCGAGTGGCCGGCGATGGTCTCCACGGCTCCGCCGCACAAACTGGGCGAGGACAGTGACAATGCGCCGTCTCGCGTGAAGCGACGCTCTGATGAAAGCGGGAGTCGTCGCCCGGGTTAGTCATCGCTGGAGCTGAACAGCCTGTATGATGAGTATAACGCTGACGCGATACTGTCAAGACAGACTCACATACCACCGCTTCGTGTGCCAGAGCGGTCCCGGAGCCTGCGAGCGAGATGACACTTGGGAGGTGAGGGGCGTACCGTGTACACGAAGCCGGCCGGAGGAACTGACCTGGGCCGTGGCGGGACGAGAAGCTTGAAGTCGTCAACTCGTGCAACCTTCAACGGAGACTACCACGTACAATGGTCTCTCGTCTGCGCTGACCGTCAAACGGTCGAAAGGTGCGAGTCGGCGACAATTCGAGGGATGAGATGATGGGAGATTGCGGAGCGTGACAGCACGTTCACGGAGCGGGCTGGGAGACACGGTGTGAGCTCGTTCCCGGTAGACAAAGCTCAGTTATACTTACACAATGAGCAACGGGATCATCGTCTGTAGCTTCTCATATCGCGCGTGGAACGTTGTGTGATGGTGCGTAGGAGCGAGGACCTTGTTGTCGAGAGCAGGAGGCAGGAGGTCAGACTCCGTGCACCGATACCGTTTGAGCTGGGAGAAGGGGAAGGAGTGGAGACTCGTGGGGAGGGAGAGGCAAGAGCTGCTGGCATGTTCTGTAACCCTGCGCCCGAAAGAATGATCACAAACAACAGGATACAATGTCCCCTACATGCAGAGGCATCGATCGTCCGCGGGTGTCGCGAAGTTGAGTAAGCATGAGCTGCCGAGTGGGTAAAGCCGCATACCTCTTATGAGATTGATCCGAATTGTAAGCAAGGTATGAGCGTTGCAGATCTTCAACGACTCAGAGAACATCCGCACACCTTTGAGTCTCACCTGAATGACCTGCCCCCAGCAATTTACTGCCATCTATTACGGTCCTGTGTCAGTATCGAGCGACATACTTATGGCGGGAGCTCCCTGTCGGTGGATTCCGGTGGTTAAGGTTCTATGAATGATCCTTATTTGGTACCAAATGTCCCGCTCACGACGGCTCACCGAACCAAGCTGGCGTGCGCGATGAGACACTGTGGCTCCGAGGCTCAGGTCAAAGCCGACATCCTCTCGGGGCCGTGTTGTCCTCAAGGACTAACTGACACTGCGGCTTAAAGCCGGAACGTAAGGAGAGATCGGAAAGCGCAGATGCGTGTTGATTGCGCGTTGTGGCATGACAAGATCACAAACCAGAACTTCGGAAGCTAGCGGTAACGTGCGCAGAGGCGACATATCCTCGCTACCAGAGCTCTCTCGGGTGTCAGTTTCTACGCCGGACAAACAGTGTTCCTGAGCGGCGCACCTTGTCCATCCCAGTTCGACTGCCAGTGGACCAGTGTACATCGAGAGGGACGTGCCAGAGCGATATGTTGAAACCCTAGAACATTGAAACCTTCTCTGCTTCAAATGAAACAGAGCAAGCACATTCCGGCTATGCACGCAGAGGCTGGCAGGCTGGTCCGAGAAGGTCTCAGGGTCCCGAGTAGTCCATGAGTGATGGATGTTAGCGGACTACTATCGCAGCTTGGTCGATCTCTGACGTCCCATGCTGCAACGCGCTACAGATGAAATTCCCCGTGAGTTGAGTCCTTGCACTGTTGCACAGACACTTCCAGGCTCCAGCTATAGATGTAGTGTTCGTCATGCGCGCAGGAAAGATAGGTCTTATAGATTTTATCGCCTGAGTTCTCCACAACCCCACAATATTGTGCACTCACCACAATCACCTACCAAAGATGAGAACTTCTCAGAACACCTTGAACCGAACTGCCGTCAATCTAGGTAGTAGCTATCGACGGCCTCCCTGGCAGCCTTCCTCCGAGAGCCACAGCATTCATGGGAATGCGAAGGACGAAGTGAGGTACAGGTACTTACTCCATCAAGCATCCGGGCATTGAGCCGCAATTGAATTGTGAAGTAATGTCATGCGCGGTGAGAGATGTCCTCTGGTTCTCAGAGTGCAACATGGACACGTTGATATCTGTCTATTGCGAATTGTATACGGCTGTACTCGAATACATGGCTTAACCACCAATGCTACGCTGCAAATCCTACACTCACACTCAAGCGGCGAAGCCTGCAGTGCCTCAGGAGTCAGGAACCAGTCGAGGTCTCGCTCCGGGACATCATGACGGGCGGGCCAAACTTCAAGTTCGCTTCCTGACCTGCCGGCCTCTGTCGTCGTCATTTCATTTTGCCTGCAAGCGATGAGCCGGGACTCATGTTCCCGACGTGGTCCGATCCTCACCTCGCGGTATCCACTCGCCCACTGGAATCGACCACTGTCTCAAACAAACCAGCAAGAATGAGCGGACGAAGGGAGACCATACCTATTGCCGTCTACTTGACTCCGCAGCCCTCATTGAACTTCGCGTGGCGCAATCGAAACGACGGGCCCAGGCGTCGTCTGTCAGACTGCAGTGCACCGAATTGCCCGGGACAGGTCTTCCCAGCCTCAGAGATTCAGGTAGTCCGAGGCTTCGCTCAGATTGCGCTCGTGCTAGGCCGGGAGACGTCTCCTCTGAGCTCTCTGCACGCAAATCTCAATCCCAGTGTTGCACCTCTACACTTGCCCGGCCGCTATGAAAGCGTCCGGTACGGTAGTACTCGGGACGTCCGCAAGACCGAGTGGGACTTTGCACGTACCACACGAGCTCCAGGAATCCAGGCCGCATGACGATTCGACCGGATGGGCACGGTCGAGCACGATACTCGCTCCTTGTACCCGAGACGCGAAACGCGAAAATCTCGAGCTGTCCTTCAGACTATTGCGGTTGCATTCTGCGATCCGGTACCAGAGCCATGGCGTGTGGGAAGCTCGAGCCAACAATATCGTCCCCACGACGTGGTCATGCGGGAAATGCATGATTGGGTCTTTCGAATGCCTGTCATCGGCCCTTCCACTCGCTGTAGAGTCCCGCAACACAATCCTGAGCGTGAGCGCGAGCCTCGTTCCACACGGCCGAGAAGACGGACGTACCGCTTTCCCCTGAACATACACTGCCTGTCAGCCTACTATCGCGCAGCGAACAACCCGCAGAGAATATTCAACGCCATGGCCGACGAGACCGCCCATCTGGTTGCGGATACGGGTACCCGATACGCGAGTCGCGAGTCGCGCTCCCGATCTCGAGCTGGAAGACTGACCGTTGAGGTTCCGTGCTGCGATCCGGTGCGTGAAGCTCGAACGCAAAGCATCGTCCCGACGTCCTAGTCATGCCGTGCGTACACTGGAGATACACGGGTCCTTAGTCCTTGGTCCTTGGCCAGGGTCCCGGTCCCTCGGACTCTCGAGCTCTTGTTCCAGCTCTAGCACTCGCTGAAAGGTCGCCCAAACGAAATCGCGAACGTGAACGCGAGCGTCGAGACGCATCACCAACAAGACTTACGTACCATTTTTCGAATACGCGCTGCCCGACAGTCTACCGAGCGGCGAACTACCCGCAGGGATTCTGGAACGGCGCCGTGCGACTGGCCGACGAGGCCGCCCATCTGGTTGCAACTTGCGGATGCGGCCTGGACTGGGAAGCCTCGACGGTCGAGGGTCCTATACCCGCCGCGTAAGTACTGGGAGTCTGACGCGAGCGAGGTCGCCGTTCGTGTCCGGCAAGATCGAACGTGGCCGCCTGCGACCCCAGAGTCAGTGATGTACGAGGCCCGCATGCTCTGCGTGGTGCGTCCAGGCCGGCCATCCGCCCGCCTTCCTGCGCGGCCGGTGGCAGAGCTGCAACTCGTCTGGTATGCAGGTATTGCGACGACGACAGAGTTCGAAACGGCGCATCGAGATCAGAGAGGCGCACCTTGCGTCGAGCAGCGGGAGCACGGATACGCCGCATGCGTCCGAACTGGAGCCGCGACCGCGAGCGCAGTGCCAGCCGGCAGACTGAACTTCCCTGATCGCAGAACCGAACACGCAGTCTGTGGCCCGTGGCCCGTGCGCAGGCGACGTGCGTGGCATGTTTGTGCGGGGTCTGAGGCGGTCATATGCTGGCAGCGACGCGGCAGCGCTCTCCCAGGTCACCCCTCTCCCTCTGTCACCTCCTCGTGCCCCCGCGTGAGTCGTCGTCGTTGTCGCCGCCGCCGTTGAGTGTGGGCTCGGCGACCGGTGCGGTGAGTTGTCTGTCGCCGTGCTTGTCCGGTCTGGTACTGACGGCACCGTGCGTCGCAGACACCGATGGACCTCTGCATCCCGGAGGACCTGTAACCTGAGACCGTGGTGAGCATTAGCATTCCGCACGCGGTGCCTTCTCAGCTAACGTCGAGCTTGTCGCCATGCAGAGACACAGAGTCACGACGTTGAGATGGCAAGAAGAGGGTCCGCTCACCTGTACGTATCCCGTCGTGAACTTCTTCGAGCATAGGCCTGACGGGCACGATTGTCAGGACCTCTGCCGAATCTCCACGGCGGACACCACTGACCGCCGCGTGCCGTCCGTCTGCACGCTCTCTCCAGCTCGCGAGACGCTCCCGTCGCTGTATCCGAGTCGACGGGGAGGTTCTGTCCGATGGAGGAAAGCAGCCGCGGTCAGTGTCGCCTCCATTCAGTTCATTATCCCTATACATACTCACTGATTTACTGTCTTCGGTTGCTTACAGGCTGGCGGATCAGCGGGGCGTTTGTTGACTTGACGAACGTGTGACGTGTGCATCGATCGACGTGTGCGGTAGCGTAGATGTATTGACTGCGGGATGCCGACGGCTGGGGCGTGTTGTAAGGCGCTGTGTGAGCGTCAGATTTGGGCGTGACGACGGCGTAGGAGGCGCAGATAGGGAGAGAGGAACGGCTTCTGTGTCGATAAGCCGTGACCGCGTCGCTGTGGGCGCGCATGTCCATCACTGGGGCCGGCCGGTCCCCGTTCTCTGTATCCCGGGGCGCCATGGTGTGTCCAAAGGGGGCCATGCGCTGGACGGCGAGACGGGTAGCCGGACGTGCGAGCAGTATGCCTCTTACTTGTTCTCGGATTGACGTCGCGCGGCCCAAGTAGACAGTCTGCAACTGTAGTACGGATGTAAGTAGCAAGTACAGCACGAATATAATGGATGCTCTTGCGAGATTGACTCCTGGCACCTTGATGTGACTTGCGCGACGTGAGTTCCGGACTTGCGGCGAGCGGAGGTGTGAGCACGCCCGGAAGGGGTAGACCTACAAGGGCGCGGCGGGGTGGTGAAGAGGGTGTATATGCGCTAGGGCAGGAGCGAAGAGCTGGTACAACGACAAGGGGACAGCAGCGACTGACGGTGGTGCTGCGGTGTATGCGAGCCAGCTTCCACCTCAGCACTGCGTGGGTGGCAGGTGAGGCCGGTGAGGAGCAGCACCGGTACTGCACCCAGATGGAACGGTCGGGTCGAATGGAGCCCGCTACAGTGCGACTTGAAGTGGACGGGCAGGCTGAGTGCTGGGACAGATGAGTCGCGGCAAGAGCGAGAGTTGCAGAGCACGCCCGTGCGTCTTGGACGTCGACGGCGGACGGAGCGAGGCCGTGAGAGAGCCCTGTGCGATCGAGCAGACGTCACGGTTGCGAGACTTGGACGCAGCGTTCAGTATCCACGTGGGAGCGCCCGTCGGTCTAGACCGAAAGTGGGCGCGCGTCTCTCCGCTTTTCCCCACATTTCCCTCCGTCTTGCTCACCGTCTTCCACGACGCCGCCGCTGTCGCACACGACGACCGACGCCATCACACGCCCTCTGCGACCCCGTCAGCATGGCAAAGTCCGTATTCTCCCTGGGACAGCGACACCCGCGCTACACCATCGCCATCGCCGCCTTCGTCCTCTGCGCGTACTGGTTCCTCTCGAGCCCGACGCCCCGCCCGCATGCCGTCGTGTACAGGGCGAACAACGACCTCAAGGCGAGGCTAGAACGCGAGGAGCGCAAGTATCGCGCCATGCTCCCGCAGCGGCAGGACCTCATCACTCGATTTGGACCCACGCCGGCCCAGGTCGTCATGTACGTCGCGGCGTGTCTCGCGCCGTCTCTGCCATCCCTGACATTGCTGCGTGCATAGGTTTCCCCCTGACCAGGATCCGTGGCCACCGTACACAGTGTGTACGTCGTCTGGCACGCTGCTCGCACGCCTTCGCGCTGACAGTCTTTCGCAGGGGACTTTTTCCCTCCACTGTTCAACTGCCCGCACGAACTCGACCGGTTAGGAGCATTGGGAGACGGCGGAAAGTGGATGTGTGGCATCTCGCGCATACAGGACAAGCCCAATTGCGTGATCTATTCTTTCGGTACGTCCTGCCCTTATCTTCTTCACTTTCAACAGGGGGCGATTGCGCCTCCCTCCTCTTGCCCCGCTGGTTTCGTAGTCCGCCATGCTCTCGTCACGTCCGCCCGGGGCTACACGCGCGTTACGTGCACTCCGCGCCGTCCAGTACCCCGTTGCTGTACCTGCTCCACCGATCACTTGGACCGGCGTCACCCAGTCTCCGCAGCTGCCACGTCGTACGGTGGACTATCGTCCGCAGTCGACGCTGTGGATTGCGCTGGCCCGGAGACCATTCGGTACCCGCCCCAATAGCGGGCGGAGCGCTTCACGCGTCGGTCTCGCGCGGGTTACTCGAGACGCGTCCCCAGGGCTGACGATGCGCCCGCTTGGCGTCCGGGCGATCCGGTTCGTCCCCGTGAAATGGGCTCGAATATCTCGCCAGCTATTCATCGCTGCCCTGTTCGTCTTCGCGCGTCGAGCATTCGTGCCTTCTTCGTCGAACGGGGTGCTCACCTGGCTTCCATTCACAGGCATAGACTCGTCGTACTCGTTCGAGGCCACCCTGCTGCAGTCGACACAGTTCTGCGAGGTGTGGATATACGACTCGACGAAAGGCGAGGACGCGCAGAATCACATCCCGAAGCCGCTCCGGCACCGCGCGCACTTCGGTAAGCTCGCGCTCGGGGCGAGCGACAGACACGGCCAGGGCGACGACCCGAAGACGTGGACGCTCAAGTCCCTCATGTCCGAGAACGGTGCGTCCTGCGTCCTCCGTCTAACGCTTGAGTCTAACTGACGCCTCCCCGACCGCAGGCCACTCGCACATAGACTTCCTGCGGCTGGACGTCGAGGGGTGGGAGTGGGAGACGTTCCGGGGCATCATCCGCGACTTCACGATGGAGCGAGTTTCCGCGAATCCCGCCGCGAACGCAAACACGACGGGGTGGAACGTGAACGAGCGCGAGGGCGTGCTGCCGTTCGGCCAGCTGCAGATCGAGCTGCACGTCTGGAACCAGCGCTTCCAGGACTTTCTCGAGTGGTGGGAGCTGCTCGAGGTGGCCGGGCTGAGGCCGTTCCATCATGAGGTGTGCAATTTCCCCGTGCTTCGCTCTCAATGTGCCTGACGGGATACGGTCGACAGATCAACCTTGTATATGCAAACTACAACCGACACAGCGGGGTCGAGCTCGCCGAGGTGCGTCGTCTAGCTCACGAGATGTGTCGCGTGCGGCGGGGCTTGGCAGACGCTGTAGTAGATAGGAAAATATATCTCGTTCGCAGAGGTACACGACATGTGCGCCGGCCGCTCGTATGTTCCCGTCTGGATTGGGCGCGGGCAGTCGGCTCTGCGGGCTATCAGCGGACTGCGAACGCGATGCACCAGATGCAAGCTGTACCTTAGGGTGGTCTGGAGGATGTATAGGGACAGTGGGTGTCCTTGGGAGTATAGAGATGGCGGGTGCTCTAGGGAGTATAGAGATGGTGGGGACGGCGGTTCTACAGAGGAACAGACAGCGGGCGTTCTGGGAAGTTGGAACAGCAGGGAGACGGAGGTTCTGTCTTCTGGAGCGGCCTGTATGTCTCCGTCTCCGTGCTCATCTTTCGCCTGCATGGGGAACTTGGACTCAGTAGCGGCTAGAATGCGCACTGCGGACGCCCGTTTATTTGAAAGCAGTAGTGAGGCACAGAAATATATTTTCTACCGACGAACTACACCGCAGGTGCGCTGCAAACACAGGAACGCGTTTTGGCGGACTTCGCGCCCGCACGAGAACGGGCGCCTATTCCGCGACTTCGCCCGTTTGGGCAAGTTCATGCCTCTCTTCTCGACCACCACCGCCGTCGTTCCTCCGTGTCTCCCTCATCTCTTCTCTGCAAGCTCTCTGGATCTGCGCTGGTTTCTAGCCCTGGCAAAGCTCTGTCAGCAACAGTTTCTAGCAACAGTCTCTCGAGATGTGGATCAGATAAGTACTTACTCATGTTCTGTTGTGTTGCGGGCCGCGGTGCGACGCTCTGTCAAGTTGGAGATGCATCGAAGCAGCCGGACACAGTCTGCGCTCGCGCGTCGACAGTGAGGATACGCTGCAGACAGCGGAGCTTTCAGGTGTGTCAGAGACGAGTGCGTACCGGTCCATGGTGCACGCGTGCGGCAGAGACGAGTGTCGGTCTGAGCCGCGGCGGAACACGGAGCGGACAGTCGCTGGAGACACCCAGGGCCTCGTCAGCCAAGGGACGCGTTGATTGCATGCGTAGGTGCGTACCTGTGTTACAACATAAGCCATAGAGTAACGCCTCGGCATCGCCGACAGTCTCCGTTCTGCACAACATCCAGGACAAATACCGACAGTCAGTGTTACTGTTGCTGCGTGCGGATGCAAAGAGGTACGTACCAACGGCGAGCGTGCAGCGCAGGAGGTGAGTCGTGGAAGACTAGGACACCAGCGCCGTACCGGTCGAGGGCTCACCTTCTGCATGTCGCGGCGGTCGTCGATCTGCGGCGACGAGATCGCTGCAGGCAGCCACCGCATCTTGAGAAACGATCAGATTGTCTCCCGGTTGCGTGTGCCGTGATACGCACCTGTGAACACGACGTATGGCAGCCTCGGAGGAGCTGCGCACCAGAGAGGCGACCAGGCGGCCGTCGTGCGGCCGTGGCAGCACCCGCAGATGTAACATCAGCGGCGTCCGGACTCCGGAAGAGAGTCTGGACGACCGCATGATGAGCCTCAGTCGGAAGCGTACAGTGGGGACGCATATCCGCCAGACGAGCGGCGACCCTCCGAGGGGAGGTCGAACATGTCTCGGCGGTGCTGAGCTGTATTGACTTGTGAGTCAAGTGTGCATGTACCTGGGAGATAGATGTCCGTAGTGAGCGACCCTGTCGACTGATTCAGGTGACAGGTGAAGGCCAGGCACGTACCAGCAGATAGAGGGCGGGCAGACAAGACATCCGCTGTGGCCGGCGACGCCGGACGGCTTTCACGGCCCCGCCGCACAAACCGGGAGACGACGGTGAATGCGCCGTGTCGCGTGAAGAGTGGCTCTGATGAAAGCGGGAGTAATCGACCGGGTTAGTCATCGCTCGAGCTGAACAGTATGGTTAGTATCATGCTGACGCGATGCTGTTCATTGGACAGACACACATCTTACCGCTTCGTCTTCACGTGTGAGAGCGGGTCCCGGATGAGCGACATGACGCCGGGAGGTGAGGGAGTACCATGTGCGCAACGCCAGCCGGAGGAACTCGCCTGGTCTGTGCTTCTGGCGGACCGAGAAGCCAGCGAAGTTCAGGCCTGAATAACCAATACGTGCGACCTTCAACAGAGACTACCACGTACCAAGGTCTCTCGTCTGCACTGACCGTCAAATGACCGAGAGGTGCGCGATGGCGATGATCCAAGAGATGGGATGATGGGAGATTTTGGAGCGCGACGGCGACTCGTCCACGGAGCGGGCTGGGAGACACGGCATGAGCTCAGTCCCTGTAGACAAAGTTCCGTGATACTTACCTTTGAATGAGCGACGACTCCTCGTCTGTCGCATCTCATAACGTGCGTGAAACATTGTGTGATGGTACGCAGGAGCTAGGAGCTTGTTGTCGATGGCAGGAGGGCAGGAGGGCAGACTCCGTGTGCCGATACTGCAGCCGGGGGAAGGGGAAAGAGTTGGGACAGGGTGGGAAGGGAGAGGCAAGAGCTGCTGGCGTGTTCTGAAACGCTGCGCACAAAAGAATGATCACAAACAACAGAATACAATGTTCCTTCCATGCGATTGTCCGCGGGTGTCGCACAGTTGAGTAAGCATCGGCTGTCGGGTGGCCAACACCGCGTACCTCTTATGAGACGCAGTGGCTGCCAGGGGCTGCCATCCGATTTGACAGTAAGGCCGATCTTCAACATGAAGGAACATGCGCACACCTTGAGGTCTCACCGAGCTTACCGCCGTCCATGTCAGTATTCAGCAACATATGGTGGGAGCTTCATGTCGGTTGCTTGCGGTGCTGGTTAACCTTCCTTGAATGGTATCAAGTCAATGTCCCGCTCACCGGACCCAGCAATGATACAGGGTGCAGGTCAAATCCCAGATCTGCTTGGTGTGGTCTTGAAAGGAATAAATGACCCTGTGGCTCAAAGCTGAAACGTACTGGGCTATACAGTGATCGGAAAATGCCGATGCGCATTGCGACCTGCATGACAAGATCACAAACTTTCAGAAATCGGCAGCTAGCAGTTACGTGCACGGTGCGCGGAGGCAACGTATCCTCAATCCCACTGCTCTCTCTGTTGATGCTTATCAGCTTCCACTTACGAAGAGCACTCCTGAGCCGCGCACCGTGCCAGCAGTCCTTGTTCATACCAGTTCTACTGCCGGTGTGGACTAGCCGGATACATCGAAAGGGACGCCAGAGCGATATCTAGAAACCCTTTAACATTCATTGAACCAATCTTGTCTTCAGATGATGGAGTGAGCACGAACCGGCCATGTATGCAGAGGCTGCCAGCAGCCTCGTCTGAGACAGTCTAAGGGTCCTGAGTACTGCTTGTTGGCAGAGTATCGCCTGCCAAGCATATCTTCCCTGTTCGACGTAACATGTCTGATGCTGCAACGCCCCACAGATGAAGCAAGCTTTGTACTTCCCTGTCACCTGTGAGTTGAATTCCCTGAACCGAGTCCTTGCACAGACACGAGCCCCCGGCCAGCCATAGATGTAGTGTCTCGTATGCTCGCTGTATGGATAAGTCTCCTCAGAAATTGTAGCCCGGTCCGAGTCCACGACCCTACAGTGTTGTGTACTCACCACTGAAGATGAGAAGGCCTTGATCCAAAGTGTCTCATCTTGCTAGCAATCGATGGCTTTCCTCGGCAGCGATGTGGCCATGCAAACAGACTTTATTTATGGAACATCCTGAGTTGCGCCGCGGCGACGTCAGCGACCACCGCCTTGAGCTTGAGCTGCGAATAGAAGACTTGCTGAATGGTTGTCGCCATGCGCTCGTCCATGCTCCTCGGGACACAGCTGCTATCCATGGGAACCGGCGAACAAGAGAGCCAGATATCCCGATGTCAGATGGGAAGAGTCTGGGCAGGGAACCGTAATTGAACGGCAACGACGACTCGAACATCATCTGGTGCTCATGAACACACCGGCATCAGCCTGTTGCACATTATATACTGCTGTACTCGAGTACATCGCCAGCTGGTATGACACTGCGACTATCTAGTCCGTACGTGCACGGAGGCGGACGAGGGGCGTAGAGACATACACTCGAACAACAACGCCTACAGTGCCTCAGGGACCGGTCGTCTCGCTCCGGAACATCATGATGAGCGGGACAAACCTCAAGTTGGCTTCCTGACCTGTCGGTCGCTGTCGTCATCACTAGACCTCGCCTGGAAGCGGAGGATACACGCCGTGACCTAGTTGGGACTCACGGTCCCGGACGCGCCCCTCACGGCGTGGTATCCACTCGCTCACCGTGAACCATCGTCTCAAACAAATCAGCAAGGATGAGCGGACGCAGGGAGACCATACCTATTGCCGTCTACTTGACTCCGCACCCCTCATTGAACTTCGCGTGGCGCAATCGAAACGACGGGCCCAGGCGTCGTCTGTCAGACTGCAGTGCACCGAATCGCCCGGGACAGGTCTTCCCAGCCTCAGATATTCACGTAGTCCGAGGCTTCGCTCCGATCGTGATCGTGCTAGGCCGGGAGACGTCTCCTCTGAGCTCTCTGCACGCAAATCTCGATCCCAGTGTTGCACCTCTACACTTGCCCGGCCGCTATGAAAGCGTCCGGTACGGTAGTACTCGGGACGTCCGCAAGACCGAGTGGGACTTTGCACGTACCACACGAGCTCCAGGAATCCAGGCCGCATGACGATTCGACCGGATGGGCACGGTCGAGCACGATACTCGCTCCTTGTACCCGAGACGCGAAACGCGAAAATCTCGAGCTGTCCTTCAGACTATTGCGGTTGCATTCTGCGATCCGGTACCAGAGCCATGGCGTGTGGGAAGCTCGAGCCAACAATATCGTCCCACGACGTGGTCATGCGGGAAATGCATGATTGGGTCTTTCGAATGCCTGTCATCGGCCCTTCCACTCGCTGTAGAGTCCCGCAACAAAATTCTGAGCGTGAGCGCAAGCCTCGTTCCACACGGCCGAGAAGACGGACGTACCGCTTTCCCCTGAACATACACTGTCTGTCAGCCTGCTATCGCGCAGCGAACAACCCGCGGAGAATATTCAACGCCATGGCCGACGAGATTGTCCACCTGGTTGCGGATACAGGTACCCGATACGCGAGTCGCGAGTTGCGCTCCCGATCTCGAGCTGGAAGACTGACCGTTGAGGTTCCGTGCTGCGATCCGGTGCGTGAAGCTCGAACGCAAAGTATCGTCCCGACGTCCTAGTCATGCCGTGCGTACACTGGAGATACACGGGTCCTTGGTCCTTGGTCCTTGGCCAGGGTCCCGGTGTCTCGGACTCTCGAGCTCTTGTTCCAGTTTAAGCACTTGCTGCAAGGTCGCCCAAACGAAGTCGTGAGCGCGAGCCTCGAGACGCATCACCACCAAAATGTACGTACCATTCTTCGAACATGCGCTGCCTGTCAGCTTATTACCGAGCGGCGAACTACCCGCAGGGATTCTGGAACAACGCCGTGCGGCTGGCCGACGAGGCCGCCCATCTGGTTGCAACCTGCGGATGCGGCCGGGACTGGGAAGCCTCGACGGTCGAGGGTCCTATACCCGCCGCGTAAGTACTGGGAGTCTGGCGCGAGCGAGGTCGCCGTTCGGATCTAAAATTCACAGTCCCCGACACGACCCTCACGCCGTCGCGGCCCTCACGGCGTGGTATCCACTCGCTCACCGTAAACCATCGTCTCAAACAAACCAGCAAGGATGCGCAGATGCAGGGAGACCATACTTACCGTCTACTTGGCCGCGCAGCCTTTGCCTTCGCTTCAAATCCGCGCCGCGCGATCGACACGAGGGTCCCAGGCGTCGTCTGCCAGACTCCAGTGCACCAGATTGACCGGGAAGGGTCTTCCCAGCCTCAGATAGTATTCGGTGTCGTATTCCGAGGCTTCGCTTCGCTCGCACCGTGTTCGTGCTCGGCCGGGAGACTTGTCCTTTGAGCTCTCTATACTCTATCCCGGTGCTGCACCTCTGCGCCTGCCCGCCAGCAACGATAGCCGACGTTATGATACAGCAGTACGTGGGACGTCCGTGGCAAGAGCGGGCGGGACTGCCAACCCACATGGACTCCGCCATGGCAAGACACCCGCATGGCTCGGTCGGACGGACATGACGAACCTGAAGCACGGTACGTGCGCCTTGTATCTGAACTGCGAGTGGCGACCGCCGATCTCGAGCCGGACGTCTGACTGTCGAGGTTCCGTGCTGCGATCCGGTACCCGGGCGTGAAGCTCGAGCGCACGGTCTCGTCCCGACGTCCTGGTACCCTGGAAATACACGGCTCCTTGTACCTTGGTGGCCCGAGTCCCAGTCTCTTGAGCTCTGGAGAATCGTCTTCAGCTGTAGCACTCGCTGCAAGGTCCACCGGCGGTGTGACGAGGGCGAACCTCGCTGCGCACTGCGCAGGAGCCAGCAAACATACGGAGGACGTACCATTCTGCTGCCTGTCAGCCTACCGAGCAGCGCCGAACACACAACGCCGTGGCACTGGCCGACGACGCCGCCCATCTGGTTGCGAATTCGGCAGCTGAAAGCGTCGACGGTCGTATCTCCGCCGCACTGGCAGTCTGGCACGATCGGAGTCGCCGTTCGGGTCCGGCGAGATCGAGTTGTGGGCTACGAACATGCGAATCAATGCTCAAGCCTCACGGTCCGCGTACCTTCGAGTCTCGCTCTTCATGCTGCATCCCGGACGGCCTCCCGACCGCCGCCCTGCCGCATCGAGTGGCAGCACCAGTCTGCTCATCGTCTGGTATTGGCGTACTATCACGACCGACAGAATACGAAACATGGCAGAGATGGGCGCACCTTGCACTGGACAGCGGGAGCACGCTGCATGCGTCCGAGCTGGAGCCGCGACCACACTCACAAGCGGCACGAAGCCGTTGCCCTGCCTGATGCTAGAACCGAACACGCGTGCGCAGGCGACGTGCGTGGCATGTTTGTCCAGGGTCCGGGACGGTCATATGCTGGCAGCGACGCAGGGTCTCCATTCCAGGTCCCCACTCCCCCGCTCACCCTCTCGTGCCCCCGCTCATGTCTAGGGTCTTCGTCATCGTACCGTCGCCTTCGCCCGTGCTTCTCGCCGCCGCCCGAGTCGCCTTCGCCGCCGTCCAATTCAACCTCGCTGTCCCTGTGCTCTCGGCGACCGTGATGGTGAGTCGTCTGTCGTCTGGCTTCATGCCGTCCCATGCTAACAGATACGCTGCGTCGCAGACACCAATGACCTCCGCACCCCAGCTGGCCTGGCGCCTGGTGAGCATCTGCATTCCGCACGCGCTGCCGTCTCAGCTAACGTCGAGCTTGTCGCCGGGCAGAGACCCGAGGCGTCGACACTCGCGCTGCACGAGAAGAGTCAGGTCACCTGTACGTGTGGCGTCGTTGGGTGATGTTCTCGCGCGAGTGGCTGAAAAGGGCGGTTTTCAGGACGCTTCTTCCGTAAGCTAACACTCACCGTGCGTCCGTCCGCCCGCTGTCTCCAGCTGGCGCAACGCTCCCGTCGCTGTGCTCGTCATCCGAGTCGACACCGAGGACCTGCCCGTTACAGGATGGCAACCGCGGTCAGTGTCACCATGGGTCTGTTCGTCCTTCTTATTCGTACTGACCGTGGGACTGTCTTCACTTGCTTGCAGATTCGCGGTGAAGCGATGCGTTTGCCGACCAGAACAACGTGTGCATCAACGTCTGAGATCGAGTAGCGTAGATGTATCCATGGGGCGATGCGAACGGCGGTGCCGTCTTGTGACGTGCTGCATGAGTTCCGGAGGACGGTGTGGTTGGGCGCGACGACGGCGTCGATGAGACGACGAGGTGCACATGAGAGAGAAGGCACGACTTCCGTGTCGGTGAGCCGCGATGGCGTCGCCTGAGGAGTGGCCGGTGCGCGTTCCTGTATTGCGGGCGTTGCGGTGAGTTCCGAGGACAATGCGCCGCCCTCTTCTGGGCGGCGAGACGGGTAGCAGGAGAGGGCGATGGGGCTCAGCAGGTTGGGGGGCCCGGACATATCCGTGGCTTGACGTTCCGCAGACCGGATAGATAGAACTGTAGTACAGATGTAAGAAGTACCGCAGGAATAGAACGGATGATCTTACCAGATTGACACACTTCGGTGTGATGTGCACGACGTTGATGCGAGCGAGGGCGTGAGCACGCTGAATGGCGCAGACCTACGAAGGTCGCCGCGGAGATGGAGGAGATGGTGTAAGTATATGCGCTATAGTAGAGTGAATAGCCGGTACTACGACCGACAGGGATCAGCAGCTGCCTTGCTGCCGCGGCCGGGCGGATGTCAGCTTGCAAGACCATGAGCACAGCGTGGAGGTGAGGAGGTCGAGGGCAGGGGCGTAGACATGCACTGCACGCAGGTGGCGCAGCCGTGTCGAGAGGAGCCCGCACCTGCAGGATGCATTCAGGCGCATGCAGTGCGCATCCTGGGGCGGGACAGGTGGAGCAGCACAGGGCCGAGCTCGGACAGATGAGTCGCGTGTTGCAGCGGCAGAGGGAACGCCGCATGCGTGGCCCGCAGACGCGTCTTGGATGGCGTCGAGCAGCCAGAGCGAGCGAGGCCGTGGGAGTGCCCTGCGATCGAGCGACTTGACGTCACGGACTCTCCCGTGCGTTGCGCTTGCGACAGCGTTCAGTATCCACGTGGGAGCGCCCGCCGGTCTAGACCGAACATGGGCGCGCGTCTCTCCGCTTTTCCCCACATTTCCCTCCGTCTTGCTCACCGTCTTCCACGACGCCGACGCTGTCGTACACGACGACCGACGCCCACCACACGCCCTCTGCGACTCCGTCAGCATGGCAAAGTCCGTCTTCTCCCTGGGACAGCGACACCCGCGCTACACCATCGCCTTCGCCGCCTTCGTCCTCTGCGCGTACTGGTTCCTCTCGAGCCCGACGCCCCGCCCGCACTCCGTCGTGTACAGGGCGAACAACGACCTCAAGGCGAGACTAGAACGCGAGGAGCGCAAGTATCGCGCCATGCTCCCGCAGCGGCAGGACCTCATCACTCGATTTGGACCCACGCCGGCCCAGGTCGTCATGTACGTCGGCGGCGTGTCTCGCGCGGTCCCTGCCATCCCTGACAACGCTTCGTGCATAGGTTCCCTCCTGACCAGGATCCGTGGCCACCGTACACAGTGTGTACGTCGTCTGGCACGCTGCTCGCACGCCTTCGCGCTGACAGTCTCTCGCAGGGGACTTTTTCCCTCCACTGTTCAACTGCCCGCACGAACTCGACCGGTTAGGAGCATTGGGAGACGGCGGAAAGTGGATGTGTGGCATCTCGCGCATACAGGACAAGCCGAACTGCGTGATATATTCATTTGGTACGTCTTGTCCTCATTATCCTCACTTTCAGTCAGGGGCGATAGCGTCTCCCTTCCCCTTCTCCCGCTGTCCTGCCGGTCCCCCATGCTCTCCCAGCCTACACTCGCGTTCTGTGTATTTCGCGCTGTCCAGTACCCCGTTGCTGTACTTGCTCCACCGATCACTTTTGCCGGCGTCACCCAGTCTCCGCAGTCCGCCACGTCGTACGGTGGACCATCCTCCGCAGTCGACACTGAGGATTGCGCTGGCCCGGATACCCAATGGTATCCGCACCAATAGCTGGTGTGGCGCTTCACGCGTCGGTCTCGCGCGGGTTACGCGAGACGCGTCCCCAGGTCTGACGATGCGCCCGAATGGCATCAGCGCAAGCGCGATCCGGGCCCTTCGTGCTGCATACGCGTACCCCAGGCTTGTACTCGTACTCTGTGTGGGGGCCAGCGTACGCTGCTGAGCATGATGGACCCGCTGTCCGTGGAGGGCACCAGGGCATTGTTCGTGAGGTGGGCTCTCTGAGGCCTATTTCCCGGATGTGTCAAGGCGCGCACAGTGCATCACTTCATGCGCTCATCACGGTCTCTTCTTGACTTCGCGGGCCCGGTCATCAGCGCACGTGCCCCGCCATTCTTTCGAGTCCGGGACAACGCAGCGAGGGATAACAGAGTGAACATCATTGTATGGATGTTCTCCGACGTGTATCCGTTCGATTCACCGCTTCCGCGTCCTTCATCTTCCCGCATTGCGTCGAGCGTCCGTATCTTGTTCGTTAAATTCGGCCCTGACTTCGCCTCTCACCCCCAGGCATCGACTCCTCTTACTCGTTCGAGGCGACTCTGCTGCAGTCGACACAGTTCTGCGAGGTGTGGATATACGACTCCACGAAAGGCGAGGACGCGCAGAACCACATCCCGAAGCCGCTCCGGCACCGCGCGCACTTCGGCAAGCTCGCGCTCGGGGCGAGCGACAGACACGGCCAGGGCGACGACCCGAAGACGTGGACGCTCAAGTCGCTCATGTCCGAGAATGGTGCGTCCTGCGTCCTCCGTCTAACGCTTGAGTCTAACTGACGCCTCCCCGACCGCAGGCCACTCGCACATAGACTTCCTGCGGCTGGACGTCGAGGGGTGGGAGTGGGAGACGTTCCGGGGCATCATCCGCGACTTCACGATGGAGCGGGTTTCCGCGAATCCCGCCGCGAACGCAAACACGACGGGGTGGAACGTGAACGAGCGCGAGGGTGTGCTGCCGTTAGGTCAACTGCAGATCGAGCTGCACGTCTGGAACCAACGCTTCCAGGACTTCCTCGAGTGGTGGGAGCTGCTCGAGGTGGCCGGGCTGAGGCCGTTCCATCATGAGGTGTGCAATATTGCCGTGCTTCGTTCTCGATGTGTCTGACGGGTCATCGGTCGACAGATCAACCTCGTATACGCGAATTACAACCGACACAGCGGTGTCGAGCTCGCCGAGGTGCGTCGTCTAGCTCACGAGATGTGTCGCGTGCGGCGGGGCTTGGTAGACGCTGTAGTAGATAGGAAAATATATCTCGTTCGCAGAGGTACACGACGCGTGTGCGGCCCTCGTATGTTCCTGCCTGGAATGGGCGCGGATAGCCGGCTCTGCGGGCTATCAGCGGACTGCGAACACGATGCACCAGATGCAAGCTGCACCTTAGGGTGGTCTGGGGGCAGTAGGGGGCAGTGGGTCCTGGGGATGCATAGAGACAGCGGGGACGGCGAGGTTCTGCAGAGGGGGGGAGTCCGAGGGACAGCGGGTGTCTGGGGAGGGCGACACAGTGGGGCGAGACGTAGGTCATGGTTCCGGAGCATTCTGTATGTATGTTTGCCCTCAGAACAATCCGAACGGCGGCATGCGTCGATGGTGGCAGGTTGGAGAACTTAGACTCTCAGCGGCTAGAATGCGCACTGCGGGCTCCCGTTCATTCAAGAGCAGTATTGAGGCACAGAAATATATTTAATACGACGGACTACACTGCTGGTGCGCTACAGAGACAGGGACGCGTTCTGGCAGACTTCCCGCCCGCACGATAATGGGCGCCTATTCCGCGACTTCGCCCGTTTGGGCAAGTCCATGCCTCTCTTCTCGACCACCACCGCCGTCGGCCCTCCGTGTCTCCCTCGGCTCTTCTCTGCAAGCTCTCTGGATCTGCGCTGGTTTTAGCCCTGGCAAATCTCTGTCAGCAACAGTTTCTAGCAACAGTCTCTCGAGATCTGGATCAGATAAGTACTCACGTTCTGTTGTGTTGCGGGCCGCGGTGCGACGCTCTGTCAAGTTGGAGATGCATCGAAGCAGCCGGACACAGTCTGCGCTCGCGCGTCGACAGTGAGGATACGCTGCAGACAGCGGAGCTTTGAGGTGCGTCAGAGACGAGTGCGTACCGGTCTATGGTGCACGCGTGCGGCAGAGACGAGTGCCGGTCTGAGCCGCGGCGGAACACGGAGCGGACAGTCGCTGGAGACACCCAGGGCCTCGTCAGCCAAGGGACGCGTCGGACGCATGCGTAAGTGCGTACCTGTGTCCTGAAGCCAATCCGTAGAGTTAACGCCGCGGCATACGCCGACAGTCGCCGTTCTGCCCAACATACCGGACAAAGATCGTCAGTCAACGATACTGTTGCTGCTGTGCGAATGCAAAGAGGTACGTACCAACGACGAGCGTGCAGCGCAGGAGGTGAGTCGTGGAAGACCCGGACACCAGCGCCGTACCGGTCGAGGGCTCACCTTCTGCATGGTGCGGCGGTCGTTGACCTGCGGCGACGAGATCGCTGCAGGCAGCCACCGCATCTTGAGAAACGATCAGATTGTCTCCCGGTTGCGCGTGCCGTGATACGCACCTGTGAACACGACATATGGCAGCCTCGGAGGAGCTGCGCACCAGAGAGGCGACCAGGCGGCCGTCGTGCGGCCGTGGCAGCACCCGCGGATGTAACACCAGCGGCGTCCGGACTCCGGAAGAGAGTCTGGACGACCGCATGATGAGCCTCGGTCGCACAGCGTACAGCGAGGACGCATATCCGCCAGACGAGCGGCGAGCCTCCGAGGGGAGGTCGAACATGTCTCGGCGGTGCTGAGCTGTATTGACTTGTGAGTCAAGTGTGCATGTACCTGGGAGATAGATGTCCGTAGTGAGCGACCCTGTCGACTGATTCAGGTGAAGGACAGGCACGTACCAGCAGACGGAGGGCGGGCAGACAAGACATCCGCTGTGGCCGGCGACGCCGGACGGCCTTCACGGCCCCGCCGCACAAACCGGGAGACGACGGTGAATGCGCCGTGTCGCGTGAAGAGTGGCTCTGATGAAAGCGGGAGTAATCGACCGGGTTAGTCATCGCTCGAGCTGAACAGTATGGTTAGTATCATGCTGACGCGATGCTGTTCATTGGACAGACTCACATATTACCGCTTCGTCTTCACGTGTGAGAGCGGCGGATGAGCGACATGCCGCCGGGAGGTGAGGGGCGTACCATGTGCACAACAGGAACTCGCCTGGTCTGTACTTCTGGCGGACCGAGAAGCCAGCGAAGTTCAGGCCTGAACAACCAGCTCGTGCGAGACTACCACGTACCAAGGTCTCTCGTCTGCGCTGACCGTCAAACGACCGAGAGGTGCGCGACGGCGACGATCCAAGGGATGGGATGATGGGAGATTTTGGAGCGCGACGGCGAGTTCACGGAGCGGGCTGGGAGACACGGCATGAGCTCAGTCCCTGTAGACAAAGTTCCGTGATACTTACCTTTGAATGAGCGACGACTCCTCGACTGTCGCTTCTCATAACGTGCGTGAAACATTGTGTGATGGTACGCAGGAGCTAGGAGCTTGTTGTCGAGGGCAGGAGGGCAGGAGGGTAGACTCTGTGTGCCGATACTGCAGCCAGGGGAAGGGGAAAGAGTTGGGACAAGGTGGGGAGGGAGAGGCAAGAGCTGCTGGCGTGTTCTGTAACGCTGCGCACAAAAGAATGATCACGAACAACAGAATACAATGTTCCTTCCATGCGATTGTCCGCGGGTGTCGCACAGTTGAGTAAGCATCGGCTGTTGAGTGGCCAACACCGCGTACCTCTTATGAGACGCAGCGGCTGCCAGGGACTGCCATCCGATTGTGAGTAAGGCCGATCTTCCTTCAACATGAAGGAACATGCGCACACCTTGAGGTCTCACCTGGTTGAGCTGTCTATAGGAATTTACTGCCGTCTGTGTCAGTATTCAGCCACATATGGTGGGAGCTTCATGTCGGTTGCTTGCGGTGCTGGTTAAGCTTCCTTGAATGGTATCAAGTCAACGTCCCGCTCACTGGACCCAGCAATGATACAGGGCGCACGTTGGATCCCTGATCTGCTTGGTGTGGTCCTGATTGAAGGAATAAACAACCCGTGGCTCAAAGTCGAAACGTACCGGGCTATACAGCGATCGGAAAGTGCCGATGCGTGTTGCGACCTGCATGACAAGATCACAAACTTTCAGAAATGGGCAGCTAGCATTTACGTGCGCGGAGGCGACGTATCCTCGGTCCCACTGCTCTCTCTGTTGATGCTTATCAGCTTCTGCTTACGAAGAGCGCTCCTGAGCCGCGCACCGTGCCAGCAGTGCTTGTTCATACCAGTTCTACTGCCAGTGTGGACTAGTAGCCAGATATATCGAAAGGGACGCCAGAGCAATATCTTAAAACCCTTGAACATTGAATCAATTTTGTCTTCAGATGATTGAGTGAGCACAAACTGGCCATGCATGCAGCATGAGAGGC
Organism: Lentinus brumalis; assembly: GCA_001792895.1. Classification (NCBI taxonomy): domain Eukaryota; kingdom Fungi; phylum Basidiomycota; class Agaricomycetes; order Polyporales; family Polyporaceae; genus Lentinus; species Lentinus brumalis. The sequence continues at coordinate 18,355 of MARA01000079.1, read as the reverse complement.
TGCCAGCAGCCTTGTCTGAGACAGTCTAAGGGTCCCGAGTAGTGCTTGTTGGCAGAGTATCGCCTGAGCATATCTTCCCTGTTCGACGTAACATGTCCGAGGCTGCAACGCCCCACGGATGAAGCGAGCTTTGTATCTCCCTGTGAGTTGAATTCCCTGAACCGAGTCCTTGCACAGACACGAGTCCCAGGCCAGCCATGGATGTAGTGTCTTGTATGCTCGCAGGATGGATAGGTCTCCTCAGAAATTGCTGCCCGGTCCGAGTCCACGACCCTACAGTGTTGTGTACTCACCACTGAAGATGAGAAGGCCTTGATCCAAAGTGTCTCATCTCGCTAGCAATCGACGGCTTTCCTCGGCAGCGATGTGGCCCATGCGAGCAGACTTTATTCATGGAACATTCTGAGTTGCGCTGCGGCAACATCAGCGACCACCACCTTGAGCGTGAGCTGCAAATAAGTAGAAGACTTGCTGAATGGGTGTCACCATGCGCTCGTCCATGCTCCTCGGGACACAGCTGCTATCCATGGGAACCGGCAAACGACAGAGCCAGATATCCCGATGTCAGATGGGAAGAGTCCGGGCAGGGAACCGTAATTGAATGGCAACGATGAGAACATCACTGCATCTGGTGCTCAGAGTGCGACATGAACACACCGGCATCAGCCTGTTGCACATTATATACTGCTGTACTCGAGTACATCGCCAAATGACTGGTATTGCACTGCGAATATCTAGTCCGGACGCGCACGGAGGCGGACGAGGGGCGGAGAGACATACACTCGAACGGCACAGCCCACAGACTACAGTGCCTCAGCAACCGGTCGAGGTCTCGCGCCAGCACATCATGATGGGCGGAAGTTCGCTTCCTGACCTGTCGGTCGCTGTCGTCGTCATTAGACTTCGCTTGGAAGCGGAGGATACACGCCGTGACCTAGTTGGGACTCACTGTCCCGACGCGCCCCTCACGGCGTGGTATCCACTCGCTCACCGTAAACCATCGTCTCAAACAAACCAGCAAGGATGAGCGGACGGAGGGAGACCATAAGTACCTATTGCCGTCTACTTGACCCCGCAGCCTTCGTGTGAACTCGTCCGCGTCGCGCGATCGAATCAAGGGACCCGAGCGTCGTCTGTGCGACTCCGGTGCACCGAATCGCCCGGGACGGGTCTTCCCAGCCTCAGAGATTTAGGTAGTCCGAGGCTTCGCTCAGATTGCGCTCGTGCTAGGCCGGGAGACATCTCCTCTGAGCTCTCTGCACGCAAATCTCGATCCCAGTGTTGCACCTCTACACCTGCCCGGCCGCTATGAAAGCGTCCGGTACGGTACTCGGGACGTCCGCAAGACCGAGTGGGCTTTGCACGTACCACACGAGCTCCAGGAATCCAGGCCGCGTGACGATTCGACCGGATGGGCACGGTCGAGCACGATACTTGCTCCTTGTACCCGAGACGCGAAACGCGAATCTCGAGCTGTCCTTCAGACTGTTGCGGTTGCATTGTGCGATCCGGTACCAGAGCCGTGGCGTGTGGGAAGCTCGAGCCAACAATATCGTCCCCACGACGTGGTCATGCGGGAAATGCATGATTGGGTCTTTCGAATTCCTGTCATCGGCCCTTCCACTCGCTGTACAGTCCCGCAACAAAATTCTGAGCGTGAGCGCAAGCCTCGTTCCACACGGCCGAGAAGACGGACGTACCGCTTTCCCCTGAACATACACTGTCTGTCAGCCTGCTATCGCGCAGCGAACAACCCGCGGAGAATATTCAACGCCATGGCCGACGAGATTGTCCACCTGGTTGCGGATACAGGTACCCGATACGCGAGTCGCGAGTTGCGCTCCCGATCTCGAGCTGGAAGACTGACCGTTGAGGTTCCGTGCTGCGATCCGGTGCGTGAAGCTCGAACGCAAAGTATCGTCCCGACGTCCTAGTCATGCCGTGCGTACACTGGAGATACACGGGTCCTTGGTCCTTGGTCCTTGGCCAGGGTCCCGGTGTCTCGGACTCTCGAGCTCTTGTTCCAGTTTAAGCACTTGCTGCAAGGTCGCCCAAACGAAGTCGTGAGCGCGAGCCTCGAGACGCATCACCACCAAAATGTACGTACCATTCTTCGAACATGCGCTGCCTGTCAGCTTATTACCGAGCGGCGAACTACCCGCAGGGATTCTGGAACAACGCCGTGCGGCTGGCCGACGAGGCCGCCCATCTGGTTGCAACCTGCGGATGCGGCCGGGACTGGGAAGCCTCGACGGTCGAGGGTCCTATACCCGCCGCGTAAGTACTGGGAGTCTGGCGCGAGCGAGGTCGCCGTTCGGATCTAAAATTCACAGTCCCCGACACGACCCTCACGCCGTCGCGGCCCTCACGGCGTGGTATCCACTCGCTCACCGTAAACCATCGTCTCAAACAAACCAGCAAGGATGCGCAGATGCAGGGAGACCATACTTACCGTCTACTTGGCCGCGCAGCCTTTGCCTTCGCTTCAAATCCGCGCCGCGCGATCGACACGAGGGTCCCAGGCGTCGTCTGCCAGACTCCAGTGCACCAGATTGACCGGGAAGGGTCTTCCCAGCCTCAGATAGTATTCGGTGTCGTATTCCGAGGCTTCGCTTCGCTCGCACCGTGTTCGTGCTCGGCCGGGAGACTTGTCCTTTGAGCTCTCTATACTCTATCCCGGTGCTGCACCTCTGCGCCTGCCCGCCAGCAACGATAGCCGACGTTATGATACAGCAGTACGTGGGACGTCCGTGGCAAGAGCGGGCGGGACTGCCAACCCACATGGACTCCGCCATGGCAAGACACCCGCATGGCTCGGTCGGACGGACATGACGAACCTGAAGCACGGTACGTGCGCCTTGTATCTGAACTGCGAGTGGCGACCGCCGATCTCGAGCCGGACGTCTGACTGTCGAGGTTCCGTGCTGCGATCCGGTACCCGGGCGTGAAGCTCGAGCGCACGGTCTCGTCCCGACGTCCTGGTACCCTGGAAATACACGGCTCCTTGTACCTTGGTGGCCCGAGTCCCAGTCTCTTGAGCTCTGGAGAATCGTCTTCAGCTGTAGCACTCGCTGCAAGGTCCACCGGCGGTGTGACGAGGGCGAACCTCGCTGCGCACTGCGCAGGAGCCAGCAAACATACGGAGGACGTACCATTCTGCTGCCTGTCAGCCTACCGAGCAGCGCCGAACACACAACGCCGTGGCACTGGCCGACGACGCCGCCCATCTGGTTGCGAATTCGGCAGCTGAAAGCGTCGACGGTCGTATCTCCGCCGCACTGGCAGTCTGGCACGATCGGAGTCGCCGTTCGGGTCCGGCGAGATCGAGTTGTGGGCTACGAACATGCGAATCAATGCTCAAGCCTCACGGTCCGCGTACCTTCGAGTCTCGCTCTTCATGCTGCATCCCGGACGGCCTCCCGACCGCCGCCCTGCCGCATCGAGTGGCAGCACCAGTCTGCTCATCGTCTGGTATTGGCGTACTATCACGACCGACAGAATACGAAACATGGCAGAGATGGGCGCACCTTGCACTGGACAGCGGGAGCACGCTGCATGCGTCCGAGCTGGAGCCGCGACCACACTCACAAGCGGCACGAAGCCGTTGCCCTGCCTGATGCTAGAACCGAACACGCGTGCGCAGGCGACGTGCGTGGCATGTTTGTCCAGGGTCCGGGACGGTCATATGCTGGCAGCGACGCAGGGTCTCCATTCCAGGTCCCCACTCCCCCGCTCACCCTCTCGTGCCCCCGCTCATGTCTAGGGTCTTCGTCATCGTACCGTCGCCTTCGCCCGTGCTTCTCGCCGCCGCCCGAGTCGCCTTCGCCGCCGTCCAATTCAACCTCGCTGTCCCTGTGCTCTCGGCGACCGTGATGGTGAGTCGTCTGTCGTCTGGCTTCATGCCGTCCCATGCTAACAGATACGCTGCGTCGCAGACACCAATGACCTCCGCACCCCAGCTGGCCTGGCGCCTGGTGAGCATCTGCATTCCGCACGCGCTGCCGTCTCAGCTAACGTCGAGCTTGTCGCCGGGCAGAGACCCGAGGCGTCGACACTCGCGCTGCACGAGAAGAGTCAGGTCACCTGTACGTGTGGCGTCGTTGGGTGATGTTCTCGCGCGAGTGGCTGAAAAGGGCGGTTTTCAGGACGCTTCTTCCGTAAGCTAACACTCACCGTGCGTCCGTCCGCCCGCTGTCTCCAGCTGGCGCAACGCTCCCGTCGCTGTGCTCGTCATCCGAGTCGACACCGAGGACCTGCCCGTTACAGGATGGCAACCGCGGTCAGTGTCACCATGGGTCTGTTCGTCCTTCTTATTCGTACTGACCGTGGGACTGTCTTCACTTGCTTGCAGATTCGCGGTGAAGCGATGCGTTTGCCGACCAGAACAACGTGTGCATCAACGTCTGAGATCGAGTAGCGTAGATGTATCCATGGGGCGATGCGAACGGCGGTGCCGTCTTGTGACGTGCTGCATGAGTTCCGGAGGACGGTGTGGTTGGGCGCGACGACGGCGTCGATGAGACGACGAGGTGCACATGAGAGAGAAGGCACGACTTCCGTGTCGGTGAGCCGCGATGGCGTCGCCTGAGGAGTGGCCGGTGCGCGTTCCTGTATTGCGGGCGTTGCGGTGAGTTCCGAGGACAATGCGCCGCCCTCTTCTGGGCGGCGAGACGGGTAGCAGGAGAGGGCGATGGGGCTCAGCAGGTTGGGGGGCCCGGACATATCCGTGGCTTGACGTTCCGCAGACCGGATAGATAGAACTGTAGTACAGATGTAAGAAGTACCGCAGGAATAGAACGGATGATCTTACCAGATTGACACACTTCGGTGTGATGTGCACGACGTTGATGCGAGCGAGGGCGTGAGCACGCTGAATGGCGCAGACCTACGAAGGTCGCCGCGGAGATGGAGGAGATGGTGTAAGTATATGCGCTATAGTAGAGTGAATAGCCGGTACTACGACCGACAGGGATCAGCAGCTGCCTTGCTGCCGCGGCCGGGCGGATGTCAGCTTGCAAGACCATGAGCACAGCGTGGAGGTGAGGAGGTCGAGGGCAGGGGCGTAGACATGCACTGCACGCAGGTGGCGCAGCCGTGTCGAGAGGAGCCCGCACCTGCAGGATGCATTCAGGCGCATGCAGTGCGCATCCTGGGGCGGGACAGGTGGAGCAGCACAGGGCCGAGCTCGGACAGATGAGTCGCGTGTTGCAGCGGCAGAGGGAACGCCGCATGCGTGGCCCGCAGACGCGTCTTGGATGGCGTCGAGCAGCCAGAGCGAGCGAGGCCGTGGGAGTGCCCTGCGATCGAGCGACTTGACGTCACGGACTCTCCCGTGCGTTGCGCTTGCGACAGCGTTCAGTATCCACGTGGGAGCGCCCGCCGGTCTAGACCGAACATGGGCGCGCGTCTCTCCGCTTTTCCCCACATTTCCCTCCGTCTTGCTCACCGTCTTCCACGACGCCGACGCTGTCGTACACGACGACCGACGCCCACCACACGCCCTCTGCGACTCCGTCAGCATGGCAAAGTCCGTCTTCTCCCTGGGACAGCGACACCCGCGCTACACCATCGCCTTCGCCGCCTTCGTCCTCTGCGCGTACTGGTTCCTCTCGAGCCCGACGCCCCGCCCGCACTCCGTCGTGTACAGGGCGAACAACGACCTCAAGGCGAGACTAGAACGCGAGGAGCGCAAGTATCGCGCCATGCTCCCGCAGCGGCAGGACCTCATCACTCGATTTGGACCCACGCCGGCCCAGGTCGTCATGTACGTCGGCGGCGTGTCTCGCGCGGTCCCTGCCATCCCTGACAACGCTTCGTGCATAGGTTCCCTCCTGACCAGGATCCGTGGCCACCGTACACAGTGTGTACGTCGTCTGGCACGCTGCTCGCACGCCTTCGCGCTGACAGTCTCTCGCAGGGGACTTTTTCCCTCCACTGTTCAACTGCCCGCACGAACTCGACCGGTTAGGAGCATTGGGAGACGGCGGAAAGTGGATGTGTGGCATCTCGCGCATACAGGACAAGCCGAACTGCGTGATATATTCATTTGGTACGTCTTGTCCTCATTATCCTCACTTTCAGTCAGGGGCGATAGCGTCTCCCTTCCCCTTCTCCCGCTGTCCTGCCGGTCCCCCATGCTCTCCCAGCCTACACTCGCGTTCTGTGTATTTCGCGCTGTCCAGTACCCCGTTGCTGTACTTGCTCCACCGATCACTTTTGCCGGCGTCACCCAGTCTCCGCAGTCCGCCACGTCGTACGGTGGACCATCCTCCGCAGTCGACACTGAGGATTGCGCTGGCCCGGATACCCAATGGTATCCGCACCAATAGCTGGTGTGGCGCTTCACGCGTCGGTCTCGCGCGGGTTACGCGAGACGCGTCCCCAGGTCTGACGATGCGCCCGAATGGCATCAGCGCAAGCGCGATCCGGGCCCTTCGTGCTGCATACGCGTACCCCAGGCTTGTACTCGTACTCTGTGTGGGGGGCCAGCGTACGCTGCTGAGCATGATGGACCCGCTGTCCGTGGAGGGCACCAGGGCATTGTTCGTGAGGTGGGCTCTCTGAGGCCTATTTCCCGGATGTGTCAAGGCGCGCACAGTGCATCACTTCATGCGCTCATCACGGTCTCTTCTTGACTTCGCGGGCCCGGTCATCAGCGCACGTGCCCCGCCATTCTTTCGAGTCCGGGACAACGCAGCGAGGGATAACAGAGTGAACATCATTGTATGGATGTTCTCCGACGTGTATCCGTTCGATTCACCGCTTCCGCGTCCTTCATCTTCCCGCATTGCGTCGAGCGTCCGTATCTTGTTCGTTAAATTCGGCCCTGACTTCGCCTCTCACCCCCAGGCATCGACTCCTCTTACTCGTTCGAGGCGACTCTGCTGCAGTCGACACAGTTCTGCGAGGTGTGGATATACGACTCCACGAAAGGCGAGGACGCGCAGAACCACATCCCGAAGCCGCTCCGGCACCGCGCGCACTTCGGCAAGCTCGCGCTCGGGGCGAGCGACAGGCACGGACAGGGCGACGACCCGAAGACGTGGACGCTCAAGTCGCTCATGTCCGAGAACGGTCCGTCCTCCGTCCTGTACAACGCTGAGTCTACTGACGCCTCCCCGACCGCAGGCCACTCGCACATAGACTTCCTGCGGCTTGACGTCGAGGGGTGGGAGTGGGAGACGTTCCGGGGCATCATCCGCGACTTCACGATGGAGCGGGTTTCCGCGAATCCCGCCGCGAACGCGAACACGACGGGGTGGAACGTGAACGAGCGCGAGGGCGTGCTGCCGTTCGGCCAGCTGCAGATCGAGCTGCACGTCTGGAACCAGCGCTTCCAGGACTTCCTCGAGTGGTGGGAGCTGCTCGAGGTGGCCGGGCTGAGGCCGTTCCATCATGAGGTGTGCAATTTCCCCGTGCTTCGCTCTCAATGTGCCTGACGGGATATCGGTCGACAGATCAACCTTGTATATGCAAACTACAACCGACACAGCGGGGTCGAGCTCGCCGAGGTGCGTCGTCCAGCTCACGAGATGTGTCGCGTGCGGCGGGGCTTGGCAGATGCTGTAGTAGATAGGAAAATATATCTCGTTCGCAGAGGTACACGACATGTGCGCCGGCCGCTCGTATGTTCCCGTCTGGATTGGGCGCGGATAGCCGGCTCTGCGGGCTATCAGCGGACTGCGAACACGATGCACCAGATGCAAGCTGCACCTTAGGGTGTTCTGGGGAGGAATAGGGCAGTGGGTTCTGGAGGATGTGTAGGGACAGTGGGTCCTGGGGGATGCATAGGGCGGGGGTTCTGGGGGCTCTATTGTGAGCACGGGTGGTCTGGGGAGTACAGAGACAGCGGGGAGATGGCGGGTCTGTCTTCCGCAGCGGCCTGTATGTTGCTTGTGCGAAGGACACGTCTATGCTCAGAACAATCTGAACGGCGGCATGCGTCCGCCGTCGATGGTGGCGGGTCGGAGAACTTGGACTCTCAGCGGCTAGAATGCGCACTGCGGGCTCCCGTTCATTCAAGAGCAGTATTGAGGCACAGAAATATATTTTATACCGACGGACCACACTGCCGGTGCGCTACAGAGACAGGGACGCGTTCTGGGAGACTTCCCGCCCGCACGATAATGGGCGCCTATTCTGCGACTTCGCCCGTTTGGGCAAGTCCATGCCTCTCTTCTCGACCACCACCGCCGTCGTTCCTCCGTGTCTCCCTCGGCTCTTCTCTGCAAGCTCTCTGGATCTGCCTGGCTTTTAGCCCTGGCAAAGCTCTGTCAGCAACAGCAACAGTTTCTCGAGATCTGGATCAGATAAGTACTCACGTTCTGTTGTGTTGCGGGCCGCGGTGCGACGCTCTGTCAAGTTGGAGATGCATCGAAGCAGCTGGACACAGTCTGCGCTCGCGCGTGACAGTGAGGTACGCTGCAGAAGCGGAGCTTTGAGGTGCGTCAGAGACGAGTGCGTACCGGTCTATGGTGCACGCGTGCGGCAGAGACGAGTGCCGGTCTGAGCCGCGGCGGAACACGGAGCGGACAGTCGCTGGAGACACCCAGGGCCTCGTCAGCCAAGGGACGCGTCGGACGCATGCGTAAGTGCGTACCTGTGTCCTGAAGCCAATCCGTAGAGTTAACGCCGCGGCATACGCCGACAGTCGCCGTTCTGCCCAACATACCGGACAAAGATCGTCAGTCAGCGATACTGTTGCTGCTGTGCGAATGCAAAGAGGTACGTACCAGCGACGAGCGTGCAGCGCAGGAGGTGAGTCGTGGAAGACCCGGACACCAGCGCCGTACCGGTCGAGGGCTCACCTTCTGCATGGTGCGGCGGTCGTCGACCTGCGGCGACGAGATCGCTGCAGGCAGCCACCGCATCGTGAGAAACGATCAGATTGTCTCCCGGTTGCGCGTGCCGTGATACGCACCTGTGAACACGACATATGGCAGCCTCGGAGGAGCTGCGCACCAGAGAGGCGACCAGGCGGCCGTCGTGCGGCCGTGGCAGCACCCGCGGATGTAACACCAGCGGCGTCCGGACTCCGGAAGAGAGTCTGGACGACCGCATGATGAGCCTCGGTCGCACAGCGTACAGTGGGGACGCATATCCGCCAGACGAGCGGCGCCTCCGAGGGGAGGTCGAACATGTCTCGGCGGTGCTGAGCTGTATTGACTTGTGAGTCAAGTGTGCATGTACCTGGGAGATAGATGTCCGTAGTGAGCGACCCTGTCGACTGATTCAGGTGACAGGTGAAGGCCAGGCACGTACCAGCAGATACATGGCGGGCAGACAAGACATCCGCTGTGGCCGGCGACGCCGGACGGCCTTCACGGCCCCGCCGCACAAACCGGGAGACGACGGTGAATGCGCCGTGTCGCGTGAAGCGCGGCTCTGATGAAAGCGGGAGTCACCGACCGGGTTAGCCATCGCTCGAGTTGAACAGTATGGTTAGTATCATGCTGACGCGATGCTGTTCATTGGACAGACTCACATATTACCGCTTCGTCTTCACGTGTGAGAGCGGGTCCCGGATGAGCGACATGACGCCGGGAGGTGAGCGGCGTACCATGTGCACAACGCTGTCCGGAGGAACTCGCTTGGTCTGTGCTTCTGGCGGGCCGAGAAGCCAGCGAAGTTCAGGCCTGAACAACCAACTCGTGCGACCTTCAACAGAGACTACCACGTACCAAGGTCTCTCGTCTGCGCTGACCGTCAAACGACCGAGAGGTGCGTGACGGCGACGATCCAAGAGATGGGATGATGGGAGATTTTGGAGCGCGACGGCGACTCGTCCACGGAGCGGGCTGGGAGACACGGCATGAGCTCAGTCCCTGTAGACAAAGTTCTGTGATACTTACCTTTGAATGAGCGACGACTCCTCGTCTGTCGCTTCTCATAACGTGCGTGAAACATTGTGTGATGGTACGCAGGAGCTAGGAGCTTGTTGTCGATGGCAGGAGGGCAGGAGGGCAGACTCCGTGTGCCGATACTGCAGCCGGGGGAAGGGGAAAGAGTTGGGACAGGGTGGGAAGGGAGAGGCAAGAGCTGCTGGCGTGTTCTGAAACGCTGCGCACAAAAGAATGATCACAAACAACAGAATACAATGTTCCTTCCATGCGATTGTCCGCGGGTGTCGCACAGTTGAGTAAGCATCGGCTGTCGGGTGGCCAACACCGCGTACCTCTTATGAGACGCAGTGGCTGCCAGGGGCTGCCATCCGATTTGACAGTAAGGCCGATCTTCAACATGAAGGAACATGCGCACACCTTGAGGTCTCACCGAATTTACCGCCGTCCGTGTCAGTATTCAGCAACATATGGTGGGAGCTTCATGTCGGTTGCTTGCGGTGCTGGTTAACCTTCCTTGAATGGTATCAAGTCAATGTCCCGCTCACCGGATCCAGCAATGATACAGGGTGCAGGTCAAATCCCAGATCTGCTTGGTGTGGTCTTGAAAGGAATAAACACGACGGGCAATGGCGCGTACCACCCCCAGAACAGGGAAGGAATATCGCCTGAATTGGTCTACTGTTCCGGTCCAGAATAGTTTGGGAGACCGGACCGGAATCTGTATAAGCCGCGGAAGTATCGAGTATTGATAGGCCCTTTCGGACTGTGAACTCTTTGTATTGGGCGCTGCAAAGCTGTTACCAAACTATTACGGACCGGAACAGGAGATAATTTCTGACGATATTCCGGTCCTGTTCTGAGGGGCGGTATGGGCCATTGCCCGTCGTGAAATGACCCTGTGGCTCAAAGCTGAAACGTACTGGGCTATACAGTGATCGGAAAATGCCGATGCGCATTGCGACCTGCATGACAAGATCACAAACTTTCAGAAATCGGCAGCTAGCAGTTACGTGCGCGTAGTGACTTGCAAGTCCCGGCCTCAGGCCGCCAAGCCGTGAGGCCGAGCCCCCACTGAGGCCGGGACGGGACAGGCCCTGCTGGGGGCTTTTGACGGCTTGACGGCTCGTCCTGGACCATTGGCAAGCCCGAGCCGAGCCGTCAGGCCGGGGCTTTGACGCTCTTCATATAACTGCAATAGAAGACCGGCTATAAGACAAAGGTGGATCAGAATACAGCTCCAAAACGTCGGTAAGACTGACAGAAACATGGTAGACAAACTGCCGCAATGAGATCGCGCACCGGGCATTGTCTGGCGCGTGACCGTCATTGACAGTGCTCAGTCAGGACGAGGTAAAGTGTTCACCATCTGTCGACCGATCTGCATGCACTAATTGAACCATTCTCGAATGCAAGGGTGTCGAAAGAAACCCTCAATGTCGCATCTTTTAACAGCGCTTATGATTCACCTGAAGCCATGGCTCAGGCCGGGACAAGCCCTCGGCTCGGCCTGGGACGTCCTCGGGCCCGGCCTGAGGTTCGACCAAGCCCCGGCCGTCTGAAGCCGAGCCCAAGCCCCGGGCTTCAGGCCAAGCCGGGACTTGCAAGTCACTACGTGCGCGGAGGCGACGTATCCTCAATCCCACTGCTCTCTCTGTTGATGCTTATCAGCTTCCACTTACGAAGAGCACTCCTGAGCCGCGCACCGTGCCAGCAGTCCTTGTTCATACCAGTTCTACCGCCAGTGTGGACTAGCCGGATACATCGAAAGGGACGCCAGAGCGATATCTAGAAACCCTTTAACATTCATTGAACCAATCTTGTCTTCAGATGATGGAGTGAGCACGAACCGGCCATGTATGCAGAGGCTGCCAGCAGCCTCGTCTGAGACAGTCTAAGGGTCCTGAGTACTGCTTGTTGGCAGAGTATCGCCTGCCAAGCATATCTTCCCTGTTCGACGTAACATGTCTGATGCTGCAACGCCCCACAGATGAAGCGAGCTTTGTACTTCCCTGTCACCTGTGAGTTGAATTCCCTGAACCGAGTCCTTGCACAGACACGAGCCCCCGGCCAGCCATAGATGTAGTGTCTCGTATGCTCGCAGTATGGATAAGTCTCCTCAGAAATTGTAGCCCGGTCCGAGTCCACGACCCTACAGTGTTGTGTACTCACCACTGAAGATGAGAAGGCCTTGATCCAAAGTGTCTCATCTTGCTAGCAATCGATGGCTTTCCTCGGCAGCGATGTGGCCATGCGAACAGACTTTATTTATGGAACATCCTGAGTTGCGCCGCGGCGACGTCAGCGACCACCGCCTTGAGCTTGAGCTGCGAATAGAAGACTTGCTGAATGGTTGTCGCCATGCGCTCGTCCATGCTCCTCGGGACACAGCTGCTATCCATGGGAACCGGCGAACAAGAGAGCCAGATATCCCGATGTCAGATGGGAAGAGTCTGGGCAGGGAACCGTAATTGAACGGCAACGACGACTCGAACATCATCTGGTGCTCATGAACACACCGGCATCAGCCTGTTGCACATTATATACTGCTGTACTCGAGTACATCGCCAGCTGGTATGACACTGCGACTATCTAGTCCGTACGTGCACGGAGGCGGACGAGGGGCGTAGAGACATACACTCGAACAACAACGCCTACAGTGCCTCAGGGACCGGTCGTCTCGCTCCGGAACATCATGATGAGCGGGACAAACCTCAAGTTGGCTTCCTGACCTGTCGGTCGCTGTCGTCATCACTAGACTTCGCCTGGAAGCGGAGGATACACGCCGTGACCTAGTTGGGACTCACGGTCCCGGACGCGCCCCTCACGGCGTGGTATCCACTCGCTCACCGTGAACCATCGTCTCAAACAAACCAGCAAGATGAGCGGACGCAGGGAGACCATACCTATTGCCGTCTACTTGACTCCGCAGCCTCATTGAACTTCGCGTGGCGCAATCGAAACGACGGGCCAGGCGTCGTCTGTCAGACTGCAGTGCACCGAATCGCCCGGGACAGGTCTTCCCAGCCTCAGATTTCAGTAGTCCGAGGCTTCGCTCAGATTGCGCTCGTGCTAGGCCGGGAGACGTCTCCTCTGAGCTCTCTGCACGCAAATCTCGATCCCAGTGTTGCACCTCTACACTTGCCCGGCCGCTATGAAAGCGTCGGTAGTACTCGGGACGTCCGCAAGACCGAGTGGGACTTTGCACGTACCACACGAGCTCCAGGAATCCAGGCCGCATGACGATTCGACCGGATGGGCACGGTCGAGCACGATACTCGCTCCTTGTACCCGAGACGCGAAACGCGAAATCTCGAGCTGTCCTTCAGACTATTGCGGTTGCATTCTGCGATCCGGTACCAGAGCCATGGCGTGTGGGAAGCTCGAGCCAACAATATCGTCCCCACGACGTGGTCATGCGGGAAATGCATGATTGGGTCTTTCGAATGCCTGTCATCGGCCCTTCCACTCGCTGTAGAGTCCCGCAACAAAATCTGAGCGTGAGCGCGAGCCTCGTTCCACGGCCGAGAAGACGGACGTACCGCTTTCCCCTGAACATACACTGCCTGTCAGCCTACTACGCGCAGCGAACAACCGCGGAGAATATTCAACGCCATGGCCGACGAGATTGCCCATCTGGTTGCGGATACGGGTACCCGATACGCGAGTCGCGAGTTGCGCTCCCGATCTCGAGCTGGAAGACTGACCGTTGAGGTTCCGTGCTGCGATCCGGTGCGTGAAGCTCGAACGCAAAGCATCGTCCCGACGTCCTAGTCATGCCGTGCGTACACTGGAGATACACGGGTCCTTGGTCCTTGGCCAGGGTCCCGGTGTCTCGGACTCTCGAGCTCTTGTTCCAGTTTAGCACTCGCTGAAAGGTCGCCCAAACGAAGTCGCGAGCGTGAGCGCGAGCCTCGAGACGCATCACCAACAACTTACGTACCATTTTCGAACATGCGCTGCCCGACAGTCTACCGAGCGGCGAACTACCCGCAGGGATTCTGGAACGGCGCCGTGCGACTGGCCGACGAGGCCGCCCATCTGGTTGCAACTTGCGGATGCGGCCTGGACTGGGAAGCCTCGACGTCGAGGGTCCTATACCCGCCGCGTAAGTACTGGGAGTCTGGCGCGAGCGAAGGTCGCCGTTCGTGTCCGGCAAGATCGAACGTGGCCGCCTGCGACCCTCAGAGTCAGTAATGTACGAGGCCCACATGCTCTGCGTGGTGCGTCCAGGCCGGCCATCCGCCCGCCTTCCTGCGCGGCCGGTGGCAGAGCTGCAACTCGTCTGGTATGCAGGTACTGCGACGACGACAGAGTTCGAAACGGCGCATCGAGATCAGAGAGGCGCACCTTGCGTCGAGCAGCGGGAGCTGGAGCACGGATACGCCGCATGCGTCCGAACTGGAGCCGCGACCGAGAGCGCAGTGCCAGCCGGCAGACTGAATTCTCCCTGATCGCAGAACCGAACACGCAGTCTGTGGCCCGTGGCCCGTGCGCAGGCGACGTGCGTGGCATGTTTGTGCGGGGTCTGAGGCGGTCATATGCTGGCAGCGACGCGGCAGCGCTCTCCCAGGTCACCCCTCTCCCTCTCTCACCTCCTCGTGCCCCGCGTGAGTCGTCGTCGTTGTCGCCGCCGCCGTTAGTGTGGGCTCGGCGACCGGTGCGGTGAGTTGTCTGTCGCCGTGCTTGTCCGGTCTGGTACTGACGGCACCGTGCGTCGCAGACACCGATGGACCTCTGCATCCCGGAGGACCTGTAACCTGAGACCGTGGTGAGCATTAGCATTCCGCACGCGGTGCCTTCTCAGCTAACGTCGAGCTCGCCATGCAGAGACACAGAGTCACGACGTTGAGATGGCAAGAAGAGGGTCCGCTCACCTGTACGTATCCCGTCGTGAACTTCTTCGAGCATAGGCCTGACGGGCACGATTGTCAGGACCTCTGCCGAATCTCCACGGCGGACACCACTGACCGCCGCGTGCCGTCCGTCTGCACGCTCTCTCCAGCTCGCGAGACGCTCCCGTCGCTGTATCCGAGTCGACGGGGAGGTTCTGTCCGATGGAGGAAAGCAGCCGCGGTCAGTGTCGCCTCCATTCAGTTCATTATCCCTTACTCTCACTGATTTACTGTCTTCGGTTGCTTACAGGCTGGCGGATCAGCGGGGCGTTTGTTGACTTGACGAACGTGTGACGTGTGCATCGACGTGTGCGGTAGCGTAGATGTATTGACTGCGGGATGCCGACGGCTGGGGCGTGTTGTAAGGCGCTGTGTGAGCGTCAGATTTGGGCGTGACGACGGCGTAGGAGGCGCAGATAGGGAGAGAGGAACGGCTTCTGTGTCGATAAGCCGTGACCGCGTCGCTGTGGGCGCGCATGTCCATCACTGGGGCCGGCCGGTCCCCGTTCTCTGTATCCCGGGGCGCCATGGTGTGTCCAAAGGGGGCCATGCGCTGGACGGCGAGACGGGTAGCCGGACGTGCGAGCAGTATGCCTCTTACTTGTTCTCGGATTGACGTCGCGCGGCCCAAGTAGACAGTCTGTAACTGTAGTAGGATGTAAGTAGCAAGTACAGCACGAATATAATGGATGCTCTTGCGAGATTGACTCACTGGCACCTTGATGTGACTTGCGCGACGTGATTCCGGACTTGCAGCGAGCGGGGGTGTGAGCACGCCCGGAAGGGGTAGACCTACAAGGGCGCGGCGGGGGTGGTGAAGAGGGTGTATATGCGCTAGGGCAGGAGCGAACAGCTGGTACACACGGCAAGGGGACAGCAGCGACTGACGGTGGTGCTGCGGTGTATGCGCGCCAGCTTCCACCTCAGCACTGCGTGGGTGGCAGGTGAGGAGCAAGCACCGGTACTGCACCCAGATGGAACGGTCGGGTCGAATGGAGCCCGCTACAGTGCGACTTGAAGTGGACGGGCAGGCTGAGTGCTGGGACAGATGAGTCGCGGCAAGAGCGAGAGTTGCAGAGCACGCCTCATGCGTCTTGGACGTCGACGGCGGACGGAGCGAGGCCGTGAGAGAGCCCTGTGCGATCGAGCAGACGTCACGGTTGCGAGACTTGGACGCAGCGTTCAGTATCCACGTGGGAGCGCCCGTCGGTCTAGACCGAAAGTGGGCGCGCTTGTCTCCGCTTTTCCCCACATTCCCTCCGTCTTGCTCACCGTCTTCCACGACGCCGACGCTGTCGTACACGACGACCGACGCCCACCACACGCCCTCTGCGACTCCGTCAGCATGGCAAAGTCCGTATTCTCCCTAGGACAGCGACACCCGCGCTACACGATCGCCTTCGCCGCCTTCGTCCTCTGCGCGTACTGGTTCCTCTCGAGCCCGACGCCCCGCCCGCATGCCGTCGTGTACAGGGCGAACAACGACCTCAAGGCGAGGCTAGAACGCGAGGAGCGCAAGTATCGCGCCATGCTCCCGCAGCGGCAGGACCTCATCACTCGATTTGGACCCACGCCGGCCCAGGTCGTCATGTACGTCGCGGCGTGTCTCGCGCGTCTCTGCCATCCCTGACATTGCTTCGTGCATAGGTTCCCTCCTGACCAGGATCCGTGGCCACCGTACACAGTGTGTACGTCGTCTGGCACGCTGCTCGCACGCCTTCGCGCTGACAGTCTCTCGCAGGGGACTTTTTCCCTCCACTGTTCAACTGCCCGCACGAACTCGACCGGTTAGGAGCATTGGGAGACGGCGGAAAGTGGATGTGTGGCATCTCGCGCATACAGGACAAGCCCAATTGCGTGATCTATTCTTTCGGTACGTCTTGCCCTTATCTTCTTCACTTTCAACAGGGGGCGATTGCGCCTCCCTCCTCTTGTGCCGCTGGTTTCGTAGTCCGCCATGCTCTCGTCACGTCCGCCCGGGGCTACACTCGCGTTACGTGTACTCCGCGCCGTCCAGTACCCCGTTGCTGTACCTGCTCCACCGATCACTTTGCCGGCGTCATCCAGTCTCCGCAGTGCCACGTCGTACGGTGGACTATCCTCCGCAGTCGACGATGAGGATTGCGCTGGCCCGTAGACCACCAGCAGTTGGTCAGGCGCTTCATGTGTCGGTCTCGCGCGGTTACGCGAGACGCGTCCCCAGGGCTGACGATGCGCCCGAGCAAGGGCGATCCGCATACGCGTACCTCAGGGTTGTACTCTGGCAATCGCCGGGTCGATGATATGGCAGTCTGGGTTGCCTGTGTGGTGGGCCAGCGTACGCTAAGCATGATAGGACTTGAATGTTCGTGAAGGGCACCAGGGCATCCTGAGGTGGGCTCTTTCAGACATGTCTCTCGGCTGTGTCGAGGCGCGCGCAGGAGATCACCTCATGCGCTCATCACGGTCTCTTCCGGTCACCAGCGCAAGGGCCTGTCATTCTTTCGAGCCCGGGACAAAGCAGTGAGGGATGTCAGAGGCCGTGGGATATTGCAGCGTTCCGAGGGAGGCTGGCCAGCGAGCTGCGGCCGCTGCTGTCTCTCGCCCTTGGCTCTCCAGCGTCGCTTCCGTGAGGCCACTGTCACATGAGCATTACAGAGGTTGGCCACACAAGCCTTCGCCCTAACGCCGTCGGGAACGCGCAATGATAGTTCATGGGTGTCCCCGTGAAGTCGTCGCTCCCCGCGGTGTTGCTCACAGACATCGCTGTGCATCGCTGTGTGATTGCGCTGTTTAGAAGAGAAACGGGCACCATAGCATGAGCGAGAGCCGGGAGACCTTGGATATCTCGCCAGCTAATCGTCGCTCGTGCCCTCTTCGTTGGACTCGGTGCTCATCTCGCTGCCATTCACAGGCATAGACTCGTCGTACTCGTTCGAGGCGACTCTGCTGCAGTCGACACAGTTCTGCGAGGTGTGGATATATGACTCCACGAAAGGCGAGGACGCGCAGAACCACATCCCCAAACCGCTCCGACAGCGCGCACTTTGGTAAGCTCGCGCTCGGGGCGAGCGACAGGCACGGACAGGGCGACGACCCGAAGACGTGGACGCTCAAGTCGCTCATGTCCGAGAACGGTGCGTCCTCCGTCCTCCGTCTAACGCTTGAGTCTGACTGACGCTCCCCGACCGCAGGCCACTCGCACATAGACTTCCTGCGGCTTGACGTCGAGGGGTGGGAGTGGGAGACGTTCCGGGGCATCATCCGCGACTTCACGATGGAGCGGGTTTCCGCGAATCCCGCCGCGAACGCGAACACGACGGGGTGGAACGTGAATGCGCGAGCGGAGGCGTGCTGCCGTTCGGCAGCTGCAGATCGAGCTGCACGTCTGGAACCAGCGCTTCCAGGACTTCTCGAGTGGTGGGAGCTGCTCGAGGTGGCCGGGCTGAGGCCGTTCCATCATGAGGTGTGCAATTTCCCCGTGCTTCGCTCGATGTGCCTGACGGGATATCGGTCGACAGATCAACCTTGTATATGCAAACTACAACCGACACAGCGGGGTCGAGCTCGCCGAGGTGCGTCGTCCAGCTCACGAGATGTGTCGCGTGCGGCGGGGCTTGGCAGATGCTGTAGTAGATAGGA
>MARA01000078.1:0-67414 GCA_001792895.1 Lentinus brumalis | reverse complement strand
GATGGCCCCGATACATCAATTATCGCCCGACAGGCTGAAACTAAGTCTTGGCCTCATGATTGCTGATGGCTGGCGTACGACGAACCCAACGGTGCGCGACTACACTTTTACGATCGATGAGGAACGAAGAGAATCGTCTTTTAGGTACGACGATTCCTGCAGCAAAGGTAACGACAACTGATGTCCGTGGGAAAGTTGTTGGAACTCGATAGTCAGTAGTAAGTGATTACATAAGCGCATGTAAGAACCAGGTAAGAAACTTTCTTATGTCCTGGAACCCCAGATTGAGGTTAGGAGTGCACAGCTTTAGGGTTGGCAGACGCTCATGCAGCTCTGTAGCGCAAGTCCAGCATGGTCCTGCTCATCCAACAACTCTGAGTGTTGCTTCATTTTTGTAGTAGATATAGAATGCAATATAGACTTCTAAGATGCTGTAAGGCAGACTTGTAGTTGAACTATGCTGCACTGCACTCTCTGTCTCTCTATCTACCCAGTACACATGATTATGCTGCAGCTTAGTGATGTGCTGAGCCCGGCTGGAAGCTGGTTTGTAGGCTCTCAAGCTGGTCATCTTTAAGCTGAGCTGGGCCTATGTCTATCATTCAGAGATGCTTCTTCAGTACCGCATCTGATGCCTATGACCACCAAGGTCTTAACTATTATGGTTTATGACAGACTCAGCCCAGAGCGCAACAATCTTTCACATGGGTCCAATTGTGAATGCCATTCAACTGCTTCCAAGATAGTTCTTATGGTATAGATGGGGTCAAGGTCAAGGATGGTAAGGTATCAAAAAGCAGTTGCAGTTTGAAGAGCTCAGGCAGCAAACACACACTGCCTGAGGGTGGTCTCTTGGGAGGTCCATCGGAGACAAGCAGAGATAACCTGAGAAGAGCTTGAGTAGTCTCAGAAGGGGTGTCCAAGGCCTGATGGACGTCCAGGGCTGTTGGAGGAGTACATCAGAATAACTTGTACGGCTGTGTGTCAGCATGTAGGATTATCCCAAGCACTAAAGCAAATAGAGGTCATCTCTAATAGTCTTGTAGGTGGAAAGAGGCAGCCGCTCAGATTGCCACCAGTACTGCCAGTGCTGGGGTGGTCGCTGGTGGTTGCGCCTGTTCAATGTTGGCTCTGCATCATCCTCTAACTGTCATCTGCATTGCTGGCGGCAGGCTCTCTGGTCTGGCTTTCCGAGGTACATAAATTGCATGGATCCATACTTCTCTGGCACTCTGTGTCTCCGGTGACACTGCAACAACCATGACTTGCGCTTACTCTCCGGCTGGTACTATATGGCTAACTCAGCCCACACTTCATTGTATCTCGGCAGCCTACTGGTCTGATCCTAGGTCATGCTCTTTGTCCTGTGGCCTGCTGCACGTGCTGAGGGGTGCATCATGGTCTAGCTCTTGGCTTAGGTATGTATTGAAGGGGTTGGCTTGCCAGCCCACTTTGCAAGGTGTCTGCAATGTGCATACATCTTGAATCCAGGTGCCCACTTGTTGGCTTTGTGTAACTTGTAATATTCTCCTCGCTGGAGTCGTCGCAATGAGGCGTACATCTGTAGTCCACTCTGTATTGAACATGGTCTATATAATTGCAATGACAGCTCAGGTGCTTCCTACCATGATATGCATGAACAGAGAGTGTCACCCGACCATAGTGCTAAGTATTTGGAATCAAGCTTCTGCTGGCTCGGGGGCCCTTTGAGAATGTCTCGACTCTCCCTTCACCGTGTATTTATTGCTAGCTGTATTGAGTTTGTCTCTGCCCCAGGGCCTGAGATGACCAGAGATAATCTCGCAAGTCCCCTGACGAGACCCTTGGGATCACCCATGAGACAAATTCCGAGATGATCTCCGGTTGTCCCGGATGCCCCACGAGAGAACCTCCTCATGCAGTGACATGACATATATAAAGCTGGACTTGCATCAAGCAGGTATCAAGCAAATATATGTACAGGCAAGGTACTACATAGCAGTCCAGAAGTAGAGTAACAAAGGCAGTAGTCTGGGCAATAACAAAGGTAAGAAAGGGTGATAGTAGCATAAAAGTAACCAGAAGCATCACAAGTAATGGGTAAGCTTGTGATCTAATTGAATATCAATGGTCTAGTGTGATCTGTTAGGACAAATGCTGCATGTCAGTCTCTGAATTGATCAATTGCAACCACTTATAAGACACTCATAATTATCTTGAGCTCACATCATCCAGCCAACTTACTCAACAGCATCAGCAATATGTTATTACTCTGTACTGTTATCACCATTTACTAAACTACTTACTGATCAACTACACCAGCAAATAGTGTCATCACTGTTGCCCTATTTGATTGCCAGTACCAAGCAATGACATCCATAACTGATGAGTGCAATTCATCATATTGTTGACACATAAACAGCATAGTAACAGATCTAATGGGTGGTGGACTGACATTAGCCTCAGCTATGGGTCTTTTGTTGGAGTCAATGATCACCCACGGCATTGTTATCTGCTATAGTTTCCTTGTACCGCTCTAGTATCTGTCACAGTTGCCCCCATAACACCCACTTACCCACTGCATTATTATCTGCCATAGTCCTCCTCATATTGCTCTAGTATCTGGCAAAGTTTCAAAACACTCGCTTACCCACCGCATTATGATCTGCCATAGTCCTTCTTGTATCGCTTTGCTATCTGCTTTGTTATCCCTCATAGTTGCCCTTGTTATGCCCACTTACCTGCTGCATTATAATCTGCCATAGTCCTTCTTGTATCGCTCTAGTATCTGTCATAGTTGCTCACATAACGTCCACTTACCTGCTGCATTATTATCTGCCATAGTCCGCCTTATATCACTTTGTTATCCACTTTGTTACCCATCATAGTTGCCCTCATAACGCCCACTTACTCTATTGAGAACAAAGCCCACAGCTTGCCTGATTGCCGGTGTCATCCAAAACTACTGAATGCAATCCATCCAGTTATTAAACCCTACTGATGATACTGATGCATGTTATTTGTGATAGACAAACTAGAGCCTCTGTTAGAAGTCCCCATATTGAAGTTACTTATCAGTTTGTAGAGCCATTGCCAAAACAATCCTAACAGCTTACAGTTTCAGATTGTCCGTCCCAATCGGGCAATTAAGCGCCGGAAAGCGCTGAGCTCGAAACTGCACCTTGTTGACTTTGTTTGGCCAATAGATTGAAAGACTGATAATAAATGTTGATAGGGAGACTTATAACTCAGTCTGTAGGTATTGTAGCACACAATAGAGACTTTGTTATCCTGATCAAGTGCCGGGAATAGGATGGATTGCACTCATTAATACCAGATGATGCCATGCCCATGCTTACAAATCACGGGCGGCAAAAACATGGCGGAAAAGTGTCGTTGTGATTGTGATTATGACGTACGACGACACTTTTCCGCCATGTTTTTGCCGCCCGATTTGTAAGCATGGGCTTGGCATCATAATTTGTAAGCAAGGCTTGGCATCATTCCAATTACAATCGATTCAAACTGCAATAGAGTGCCCTATTAACGCAGTTCTATGCCAAGTAAGCTTTATAAGTGATGTGCAAATGTTGTAAGCAGGGACTCTATCCGTCCTCTGAGTAATTGAGGTTGTTTATGTAAAGATAAGTACATGTTAATGGGATGGATTGCATCTATGTCTTCTGGATGTAAGTACCAATGGACGGCGCCAATAAGAACTGTTTGTATCACATCTCTCTCAATACTTATCCAATCCGGACGAATGTTATACCATTTGAAAGCTACAGAGGAGCTCTACAACATGGGCTGTGTTTGCAGCCATGTCAATTGATGTTTTTTATGTGTTTATGGCATAAAGATATGTATCATTGGCACCAATTGCCCTCTACCAGTGAATTCTTATACCAGGGCTCCTATAATACCTGTATCTCTATGCAGGTGTTATAATAATTATACACTGTGATACTTACACTATTCATGAACAGCAGAGAAAGTTGCATGCTAGGTTGTAACTAACATATTATCTATCACAACAGTCAACGACGAAGCGGTGTGGCCGGCCTCCTTCGACAGAGGGGCCACCAGTGCGAGTGTGTACGAGGACCTCGATGAAGGAAGCGGAGGCGCGGCCAGCCGCCTTCGCACGACGGAGGACTCTGCTGCCATGGGGCACGAGGTGGACGAGGCGGAGTCCTCCATCACGGCACATCAGATGGAGACGTGTACAGGGCCTCAATCCGAGACCCGTGCTGGATCCCAGCAGACATCCCAGATCCTGGGATTAAACATGGACGATGTACGTCCTCGCTCGCGGAGTCCCGAGCTTGACGGGAGGCCTGTCCCCACGTCGCACGTGGGTTCTGCCGGCCAACAGTCTGAGGAGACGAACGACCTCAGAGATGGCCCAGCAACACAGAGCGATGGCTCTGCAGCTCCTGCTCTGGAGATGGATGTGGATGACCCAATGCAAGGCCCACCGCCCTCACCCACGAGACGCGTACAATGGCGCGAGGACACCCTCACCCGTAAAGAAGCACCGCGAATTGCAACGCTCAACATGAACGGCTATGGGAATCTTGTCAGAGATCACGAAAACAATAAATGGGGCCGCATATACAAAGTACTGTCTGACCAACGTATAGGCATTCTCCGGCTCCAGGAGACGCACCTTACCGACGAGAGGAAGGCTGGCCTTCACAAGATGTTTGCAAGGCGCATTAAGATCTTCCATTCAGCACACCCGGATGCCCCAACCTAACGGGAGGGAGTAGCGATTGTAATTAATACGCACTATCTCGATGAGTCCAAGGCCGAAGCTACTGAGATTATACCTGGAAGAGCTCTGCAGCTGTCAATTGAATGTCAGGGCGGAGACAAGCGGCACATACTGTGTGTCTATGCTCCAACATCTGATGGTGTAGAAGGACATAAGAGGTTCTTCAACGAGCTGGAAGAATATTATGAAATGCACCCAGCGAGCCCCAAGCCACAACTCATGGCAGGCGACTTCAACAATGTCGAAGACATTATCGACCGGCTGCCTGTCCAAGATGGCCCCGATACATCAATTATCGCCCTCGACAGGCTGAAACTAAGTCTTGGCCTCATGATTGCTGATGGCTGGCGTACGACGAACCCAACGGCGCGCACTACACTTTCCACCGTGGGTCCGGACAGAACACTGTCTTCTCGAGGCTAAATCGCATTTACGTCAGTACTGATCTCTTCAATAATGCCCGAGACTGGCGAATATGCGAGCCCGGGGTAAAGACTGACCATAGTATGGTCAGCGTCCAGCTCACCTTGGATACGGCCCCGATAGTTCGTCCAGGCCGACCGATCTTCCCACTCGGGCTGCTGAAAGACAACAAACTAGCGAAGAGCATTAAGCAGAGAGGCATGGAAGCTCTGCATGAACTCACCTGCCTTGAAACCTCCGGGGTGCGGACAGAGGGCGCGAACCCACAAACTGTACTGCATAAATTCAAGGTCGACACCATGCTGATGGCAAGAGACCGGGAGAGAGCGGTTGTACCAAAGCTGCTCCATGAGATCCGAGAACTCGAGTCGGAGCTGCGGAAGGTCAAGGCAGACCGCACGATGTCGGAACAAGCGACACTTGAGGCGGCGGCTGCGCTAACAACACAGATCCGAGAGCTAAAGATGAAGAGATTCAAACAGCAGCAGCAGAATTCGAGGGCAACCCATAGACTATATGGGGAACACCCTACGAAGTACTGGTCGCAGTTGCACAAAGAGAGCGCACCTAGAGATGTCATTCCTGCCTTCGAGAAGAACCCTGAGAGGGGACCGTCGGAGGAAGCACGGTACGAGACGACTTGGCCAAAATGGCGGAGATGGCGAGACGGCACCACAACCATGTTCAGCGCGATGAGCCGAGTATGAAACCAGCGGATGAGCGTGAGCAGGATATCCGGACAGCCTTGAACAGCCTCAATGTGTCAGTATCAGACGAACAACCAGGAGCTGCGTGGCGAAATAACGTACGAGGAGTGCGAACTTTCCTTATGATTCTCAAAGAATGGGTCTGCTCCAGGTATGGACGGAATTTGCTTTGAACTTTGGAAGATGTTGCACGCGAGCACTCAGAGGACTCCCGCTTCCCTGACTGTCAGGATTTTGACATGTTGGTGCTGCTGCGAGCTGCCTTTGAGGATATGTGGACCCACGGGGTGAGCGCAACTACTTCCTTTGCAGAGGGCTGGATTGCTCCCATCTATAAGGAGAAGGGAGAGCAGTCTAAGATTGTCAATTACTGCCCAATAACACTCCTGAATACAGACTATAAATTGCTTAGCAAAACCCTGGCAGTCCGGTTAGCGGACATTGCTCCGGACTTGATACACAAGTTGCAAGCAGGCTTCGTACCTGGCCATAAAATCCATAATCATACTCAATTAGCCCGGATGATGACCCTATGGGCTGAGAAAAATGGGGCTGATGGTGCGATAGTCGCACTGGACCAGGAAAAAGCATACGACAAAGTCGCGCACGACTATCTCTGGCGAGTTCTTCGCCAATTTGGCATTCCTGACGAATTTGTGAACCTAGTAGAATCCCTATATGCAAACGCAAACACGTCAGTCATGATCAATGGCATTCTGAGTAGACCGTATCAGGTTTATCGGGGAGTACGCCAGGGCGACCCCCTCTCCTCCTTATTGTTCA
The DNA here is from genome assembly GCA_001792895.1 of Lentinus brumalis. NCBI lineage: Eukaryota > Fungi > Basidiomycota > Agaricomycetes > Polyporales > Polyporaceae > Lentinus > Lentinus brumalis. The sequence continues at coordinate 60,745 of MARA01000078.1, read as the reverse complement.
CCTTGCCATTGAACCTCTCTCGCGATGATTTGACATTCAGACCTGACATGCCTCAGTATTCCATGCACCGGAGAAGTGCTCAAGGCTACCCTGTTCGGGACGACATGACCGTGTATGTCTCGTCGGACGACGACTTCGCTGTGCTCCAGTCGATCCTCGACACCTGGTGTTCGGCCGCAAAAGCGTGATTCAACCTGCAGAAAACAGAGATTATCCCAATAGGCTCCTCCGAGTACAGACAGAGAGTAGCGGATACATACCACTCGACAGGGAATTGGGAGAACTTCCCAACTAACGTACATGTGGCCAGAGACGGCGAACCGGTATGAATTTTGGGTGCCTTCTTTGGAAATGAGGTTAACCAGATTGACCTATGGTCAACTGTACTCACAAAGATGGTCGCGATGCGACAGCCGTTGATGAAAGCGATGGCGCGATGGCGGAATGGCCATTCTACAGTCATCGGTAAGAAACATGTCCTACAAATGATAGTGGGGGGTATGACTCAGTATCTGATGAATGTTCAGCGTATGCCTGAGCCTATTGTTAAATGGCTCACGAAGGTCATGTGCAGCTATCTCTGGGATGACAAGCACAACTCCCCAGTAGGGATGAGCCATGTCTGCCTGCCTGTAGAGTGAGGAGGCCTAAGTGTTCTGGATCTGCACGCCAGGAATGAGGCAATAGACATTATGTGGTTAAAATCATATCTCGACTTCAGCACGGAGTGTCCACTGTGGGCGTACCTAGCAGACGATCTCCTGGCTAACCACGTCCCTAAGACGTGCAGACCACAGCAGTCTGACCTGCGTATCAATATGTTCCTGCAGGCTGGAGTGTGTACCAATAATGGCGAGGCAAATGCACGCGTCGGTGCAGGGGTCTTCGTCGGCGGGAACCAAGCATTGAACAAAAGTCTGCGGCTCCCGGAAACATTAGAACAGTCGAATCAGACTGAAGAGGCAGTGGCCACGCTGATGGCGGTGCGTCTGCCTGGCGACTTCACTCGGGTCAGACACATCACAGACTCAAAGATGGTCATGGACTCGCTCACCAAATGGCATCGGAGGCATGAAGATACAGGGTATATCTTGCAGAGGAATGCCCAGATTACCAAGGCTATCATGGCGCAGTTGAGAATGAGGAAAGCTCACTCGGTTTACAAGTGGGTTAGAGGCCATGATGGCCACCCTGGAAATGAGGCGGCCAATAGGTTAGCTGCGGAAGGGGCAGAGAAAAATGATAACGACGAAGTCTTGCTAGCAATTCCATCGGAGTATACACTCTCGGGCGCAAAACTGAACTGCATCACGCAGAAGCTCGCCTACCGTGTGATCAGAGCTCGGAAGGACACCAAGACAAAAGCAAGACCACGCACAGTCGCAAGTCTCGACATGATTGTAAGCGGTCTACAAGACTGATACGGCATCCAGCTGCACGAAGCGTCAATCTGGCACTCCCTACGCTCGAAGCATGTATTGCGGGAAGCTGCCCAGTTCATATGGATGTCTATTCATGACGGGTTCATGATCGGAACCCACTGGCTGAGGCCTAAGATGTCGGCCGAACTACAGCAACGAGCGCAATGTGCTTCATGCGGGGACCTTGAAAGCATGTCTCACATATGTTTCGACTGCCCGGCTAAAGGCCAGAGAACAATCTGGAAGCTTCTGAAAAGAATATGGGCACTCACCAAGCAAGACTGGAAGGCCCCATGCTGGGGGATGGCATTTGGGGCGGCGTGTGTTGTGCTCAAAACGGCGGAGGGTGCGAGGAACGCGGACCTAGAGAACCTCTGGTGCATACTATGCACGGAGGCAGTACATCTGATTTGGAAGCTGAGATGTGAGCGGGTTATCCAACACAGTGGAGTGGAATTCACGAAGCGGGGGATTACAAACCGTTTCTATGCTGCCCTTGACTCCCACCTGACTCTTGATAGATGTGTTGCAGCGATGGCAAGCAGCAAGAGAGCGCTTAAACCGGACGGCGTCGAACCAATCTGGCTACCGGTCGTGAATGATCGCGAATCTCTCCCGCCCAAGTGGGTGGTGCAGAGCGGGGTTTTAGTGGGTATACAGCGAGGGCGATGATGGGGGAGGCCGACTATGTTGGCCAATCCCAAATGATTTGCCTAACCTTTGAGTCCCACACTCAGTGCGTAATGCATTTCCCCGCATTTCTGGTGACGGTGTTATTCTTATTGCATGACCCATCCGAGGTTCCAACCCCTCGGGCGAGTCGCCAAGCGCGCCTGGACAATACTCTCGACCATGAGCCACACAACAAGCCCCTCTGGGGACCAATGTGGCCCGAGGCTAAATGCGCTCCTCCAAAAGAAAAACAAAAAAAAACATATCATCCATAATTGAGTACAGAGATTCCCCATAACATACAAAGACTCCCAATTCCTCATTGATCGTCCCTGCCAGGAATGGCCTACTTCCCAACAAGTCCACCGTGGGTCCGGACAGAACACTGTCTTCTCGAGGCTAAATCGCATTTACGTCAGTACTGATCTCTTCAATAATGCCCGAGACTGGCGAATATGCGAGCCCGGGGTAAAGACTGACCATAGTATGGTCAGCGTCCAGCTCACCTTGGATACGGCCCCGATAGTTCGTCCAGGCCGACCGATCTTCCCACTCGGGCTGCTGAAAGACAACAAACTAGCGAAGAGCATTAAGCAGAGAGGCATGGAAGCTCTGCATGAACTCACCTGCCTTGAAACCTCCGGGGTGTGGACAGAGGGCGCGAACCCACAAACTGTACTGCATAAATTCAAGGTCGACACCATGCTGATGGCAAGAGACCGGGAGAGAGCGGTTGTACCAAAGCTGCTCCATGAGATCCGAGAACTCGAGTCGGAGCTGCGAAAGGTCAAGGCAGACCGCACGATGTCGGAACAAGCGACACTTGAGGCGGTGGCTGCGCTAACAACACAGATCCGAGAGCTAAAGATGAAGAGATTTAAACAGCAGCAGCAGAATTCGAGGGCAACCCATAGACTATATGGGGAACACCCTACGAAGTACTGGTCGCAGTTGCACAAAGAGAGCGCACCTAGAGATGTCATTCCTGCCTTCGAGAAGAACCCTGAGAGGGGACCGTCGGAGGAAGCACGGTACGAGACGGACTTGGCCAAAATGGCGGAGACGGCGAGACAGCACCACAACCATGTTCAGCGCGATGAGCCGAGTATGAAACCAGCGGATGAGCGTGAGCAGGATATCCGGACAGCCTTGAACAGCCTCAATGTGTCAGTATCAGACGAACAACGCCAGGAGCTGCATGGCGAAATAACGTACGAGGAGTGCGAACTTTCCTTATGATTCTCAAAGAATGGGTCTGCTCCAGGTATGGACGGAATTTGCTTTGAACTTTGGAAGATGTTGCACGCGAGCCACTCAGAGGACTCCCGCTTCCCTGACTATCAGGATTTTGACATGTTGGTGCTGCTGCGAGCTGCCTTTGAGGATATGTGGACCCACGGGGTAAGCGCAACTACTTCCTTTGCAGAGGGCTGGATTGCTCCCATCTATAAGGAGAAGGGAGAGCAGTCTAAGATTGTCAATTACTGCCCAATAACACTCCTGAATACAGACTATAAATTGCTTAGCAAAACCCTGGCAGTCCGGTTAGCGGACATTGCTCCGGACTTGATACACAAGTTGCAAGCAGGCTTCGTACCTGGCCGTAAAATCCATAATCATACTCAATTAGCCCGGATGATGACCCTATGGGCTGAGAAAAATGGGGCTGATGGTGCGATAGTCGCACTGGACCAGGAAAAAGCATATGACAAAGTCGCGCACGACTATCTCTGGCGAGTTCTTCGCCAATTTGGCATTCCTGACGAATTTGTGAACCTAGTAGAATCCCTATATGCAAACGCAAACACGTCAGTCATGATCAATGGCATTCTGAGTAGACCGTATCAGTTTTATCGGGGAGTACGCCAGGGCGACCCCCTCTCCTCCTTATTGTTCGACCTTGCCATTGAACCTCTCTCGGCAATGATTTGACATTCAGACCTGACATGCCTCAGTATTCCATGCACCGGAGAAGTGCTCAAGGCTACCCTGTTTGCAGACGACATGACCGTGTATGTCTCGTCGGACGACGACTTCGTCATGCTCCAGTCGATCCTCGACACCTGGTGTTCTGTAACGGCTACCGTTACTGTGACTTACCATATTGGGATTGCTGTACTTACCGCCCTCGTCACGATACGTCTCTCTTTGCCAAACCAACGCCAGTGATGGCTTGGTTATCCCGTCTCTCGCTCTCGCTCGTCTTGTAGCTCGCTTAGCAACTCGAATATCATGTCTTCGACTCGCTTCTAGCCCGCCCTCGACAGCCTTGCCATTACAGTTTGGTTTGGCCCCCAAACTAGCGAGCTCAAGCCCGGTCTCTGGCCCTCGTTCATGCTCTATAGCTCGCAATCGCCTGCAGCGATCTTCTCCATTGTTTCTAGTTTCCCCTATGAGCCCTTTTCAAGCTTCATCACTCCGGCTTCTTCCAGTCATGACGTCTCGCACTGCACGCCCATCACCCTCAGCCCCTATCTCGAGCTCGCGCTTCAACTCATCTTACTGCAGGCTTCTCAAGCCTTCGTGACGCGCGCAGCATCCTCGAACGTCGACGGCCGCGTGCAGACACCTCACGACCTCTGATCCGGCCCCTTCTTCATCTGTTCAAGCCCATTTTCACCTCCCTCCTCGCTTGCACTCGCACCCACTCGGATCCACCGTGTCAGGGCTGCGACCGCACCGCACGACGCGCTCCAAAGCCATTGGAGCCGCGCCGTTGGAGACTTTTGGTTCACGGTCACTCGTTCGTCGCCTTCTTGATTTTTATTTTGATTCCGAATCCCTCCCCATACCCTTTGAACCCCGACACCTCGCCGTCTTCCCTCCATCAAGATCCCCTGACCGCACTCGCTCCCCGCCCTCATCTCACGTCATCATTTTGCCCTCCCGCCCTCCCTCGCAATCAAGCGCGAATTTCCGGAGATTTTCAGTGATTTTTTTTTCAGATGCGCCTCGTTTCTCTCTCGTCCCGAGAGAGAAGCCTCGGCGGAAAAAGAGGGGATAGAGGGCGAGGACACGGAGCCCCCGGAGGGCGCGGACAAGGAGCAAAGCGACGCGGACATTGCCCTGGAGACCTCAGGTGACGGAGCGGAGGCAGGCCAAGGGCACGCAGGACTGCCGGAGCGCAGTCGGCGTGTCGGCGCAGGTATGGAGCAGAGGCGGAAGACCTCGCGACGACACAGGTCTCCCTCCGTGTCCTCTGCTCTCTGGAGCGACGCTGCAAGAGCACGAGGCGCGCTCATTCTCCCTTCCCAGCCGCCGTAGCGGGCACGCACAACGTGCACACACTCGGAGCGATGCTGCGCAAGCATGCGAAGCTCCTCTCTCCCTCTTTCTGGCTGTCGCAGCGGACACGCGCGATGTGCACCCTCCCTCGGACGACGCGGCGCAAGCCGGCGTCCTCCCCCTTCCTAGCGACGCTGCGCGCACACGCGGCGGCGCATTCTCCCTCACATCGGACGCTGCCTCGGGACGAGCGGCGATCCTTGACGCTTCTGCGCGTCTTTGAAATTTTTGCGCCTCCAGATTCACGCTCACGACACCGTCTTTTCACGCTTCTCGACACTTCTTTGACCCCATTTCAACCTTCGACCCCCTGGTGCACCTCGAGTCTCGACCCTTCGACGGACTGATCACCCCTCTCGTCGCCTCTCAGTCACCATCCCCGCACTACGCCCTCATCCTTCGACCCGGACTCTTCTTCATTCCCAGTGCATCCTCGACTTCCGCTTGGACCCGTGGGCCTTGGCTACGGTCATAACCACGCAGTGCCTCGTATTCTCGGCCTCTCGGAGCTCGTACGCACACAGCGGCTACGGTCCACGTGCTGCGAGGCTTCGCTCTCATCTCGTCTCGTCTCCGCTTTGGTCAGGCCTAGGCTACGGTCTTAACTGACGCATCGCACCCCGTCACGCAGGGAACCCTCTACCCCTGGTGACTCTCGACCTTGGTCCAGAGGAGTCACTCTCCCTGGAAGCCCACGTAGCCATGAATTGGTACAAGCGGCACTCTCTCGTCTCATGTCTCGTCTCGTTCTTGTCTTGATCCCCTGACTCCTCGACTCCGCCCTACAATACTTTGCATCTCCTCATTTATGGTACCTCGTCCACGCACTACGTCGCTACCACTTATGTGTCTTTGTCCTTGCTTTTGCTTCACCCTCCTGTTCCGTCTGGCATCCTTTGTCCCGCCTCGTACTTGTTACTTTAGTCGTTCTTTGCCTTAGTCACTAGCTTACTTACGATATAGCTACGTCTCTCGTCGCCCACTCCTCGAGCCGCAGCTTGAAGGAGGAGATAGTGTAACGGCTACCGTTACTGTGACTTACCATATTGGGATTGCTGTACTTACCGCCCTCGTTACGATACGTCTCTCTTTGCCAAACCAACGCCAGTGATGGCTTGGTTATCCCGTCTCTCGCTCTCGCTCGTCTTGTAGCTCGCTTAGCAACTCGAATATCATGTCTTCGACTCGCTTCTAGCCCGCCCTCGACAGCCTTGCCATTACATGTTCGGCCGCAAAAGCGTGATTCAACCTGCAGAAAACAGAGATTATCCCAATAGGCTCCTCCGAGTACAGACAGAGAGTAGCGGATACATACCACTCGACAGGGAATTGGGAAAACTTCCCAACTAACGTACATGTGGCCAGAGACGGCGAACCGGTACGAATTTTGGGTGCCTTCTTTGGAAATGAGGTTAACCAGATTGACTTATGGTCAACTGTACTCACAAAGATGGTAGCGATGCGACAGCCGTTGATGAAAGCGATGGCGCAATGGCGGAATGGCCATTCTACAGTCATCGGTAAGAAACATGTCCTACAAATGATAGTGGGGGGTATGACTCAGTATCTGATGAATGTTCAGCGTATGCCTGAGCCTATTGTTAAATGGCTCACGAAGGTCATGTGCAGCTATCTCTGGGATGACAAGCACAACTCCCCAGTAGGGATGAGCCATGTCTGCCTGCCTGTAGAGTGAGGAGGCCTAAGTGTTCTGGATCTGCACGCCAGGAATGAGGCAATAGACATTATGTGGTTAAAATCATATCTCGACTTCAGCACGGAGTGTCCACTGTGGGCGTACCTAGCAGACGATCTCCTGGCTAACCACGTCCCTAAGACGTGCAGACCACAGCAGTCTGACCTGCGTATCAATATGTTCCTGCAGGGCTGGAGTGTGTACCAATAATGGCAAGGCAAATGCACGCGTCGGTGCAGGGGTCTTCGTCGGCGGGAACCAAGCATTGAACAAAAGTCTGCGGCTCCCGGAAACGTTAGAACAGTCGAATCAGACTGAAGAGGCGGTGGCCACGCTGATGGCGGTGCGTCTGCCTGGCGACTTCACTCGGGTCAGACACATCACAGACTCAAAGACGGTCATGGACTCGCTCACCAAATGGCATCGGAGGCATGAAGATACAGGGTATATCTTGCAGAGGAATGCCCAGATTACCAAGGCTATCATGGCGCAGTTGAGAATGAGGAAAGCTCACTCGGTTTACAAGTGGGTTAGAGGCCATGATGGCCACCCTGGAAATGAGGCGGCCAATAGGTTAGCTGCGGAAGGGGCAGAGAAAAATGATAACGACGAAGTCTTGCTAGCAATTCCATCGGAGTATGCACTCTCGGGCGCAAAACTGAACTGCATCACGCAGAAGCTCGCCTACCGTGTGATCAGAGCTCGGAAGGACGCCAAGACAAAAGCAAGACCACGCGCAGTCGCAAGTCTCGACATGATTGTTAGCGGTCTACAAGACTGATACGGCATCCAGCTGCATGAAGCGTCAATCTGGCACTCCCTACGCTCGAAGCATGTATCGCGGGAAGCCACCCAGTTCATATGGATGTCTATTCACGATGGGTTCATGATCGGAACCCACTGGCTGAGGCCTAAGATGTCGGCCGAACTACAGCAACGAGCGCAATGTGCTTCATGCGGGGACCTTGAAAGCATGTCTCACATATGTTTCGACTGCCCGGCTAAAAGCCAGAGAACAATCTGGAAGCTTCTGAAAAGAATATGGGCACTCACCAAGCAAGACTGGAAGGCCCCATGCTGGGGGACGGCATTTGGGGCGGCGTGTGTTGTGCTCAAAACGGCGGAGGGTGCGAGGAACGCGGACCTAGAGAACCTCTGGTGCATACTATGCACGGAGGCAGTACATCTGATTTGGAAGCTGAGATGTGAGCGGGTTATCCAACACGGTGGAGTGGAATTCACGAAGCGGGGGATTACAAACCATTTCTATGCTGCCCTTGACTCCCACCTGACTCTTGATAGATGTGTTGCAGCGATGGCAAGCAGCAAGAGAGCGCTTAAACCGGATGGCATCGAACCAATCTGGCTACCGGTCGTGAATGATCGCGAATCTCTCCCGCCCAAGTGAGTGGTGCAGAGCAGGGCTTTAGTGGGTATAAAGCGAGGGCGATGATGGGGGAGGCCGACTATGTCGGCCAATCCCAAATGATTTGCCTAACCTTTGAGTCCCACACTCAGTGCGTAATGCATTTCCCCGCAGTTTCTGGTGACGGTGTTATTCTTATTGCATGACCCATCTGAGGTTCCAACCCCTTGGGCGAGTCGCCAAGCGCGCCTGGACAATACTCTCGACCATGAGCCACACAACAAGCCCCTCTGGGGACCAATGTGGCCCGAGGCTAAATGCGCTCCTCCAAAAGAAAAACAAAAAAAACATATCATCCATAATTGAGTACAGAGATTCCCCATAACATACAAAGACTCCCAATTCCTCATCGATCGTCCCTGCCAGGAATGGCCTACTTCCCAACAATCAGTGAGTGGGAAGGATAGGAGACAGCTGGACTGGGTCGTGTTGAACTCGGAGCTCTATCTCTGATTCCTGTAACGGCATCAAGTCCATACTTGCACGCAAGGATGCTTGCAGTGCACCCTACTAGCACCCCAAAGTGCTAGCTGATGCCTTTCTTCCCCTTCGATGTATCGGCACTTCTTGATGTTTTCCATTTCCCAGGATTGAACTCTTGACCTCTGCAATTTTCATGGATTTTTCTTTTCACTCTTTGTTGATTTTCTTTGGCGCTTTTCTGGCTGTGGCTGTTACAACTGAATAGCTTATGTAACACGCACCGTAGACAGTGTACCCGTCGAGCTCTGGGGTCCTTAGACTTCACAGAGCTCAACATAGGTGTGTAGATTCGCTTTTGTCAATTTATCAGACTTCACAGAGCTCGACATAGGCCATTGTGATCACTCTTAGGCGCACTGCAGCCAACAGGGCGCACCTTGGGTGCCAACAGAGGTAAGTCGGTTCTGGTTCAGCACTGTGCTGTGCAGCCTCTCCACCCCAGCGATGGCGGCCACCTGGTCATCCTCTGCCACAAAGATCGCATCAAATGCCGCCTTCTAGTCACTGGGGTTGTACCTGGTACCGAGGAGCTTCTGCAGCTTGCTCTCCGCTTGCAGCATAGACTCAATCTTGCCCGATGCGAAGTCGAGTAAGATCTGCCAGTCCTTTGGGGGCTCGGTGATGGTTATGCTGTTATATACATGTAATGAGATTGTTTATTTGTGTAGACAAGGGTCAGATGAGTCGTACTGGAGAGTCGCTGCACTGTCAAGCTGGAATGCCTTCTTCCAGCAGTAAGTAGTATTAGCACAGCCACATAAGTAAGATAGCGTCATCCACAAGTCTGACCTGCAATCCATCCTGTTACTATGTTTAAAATGTCATACAAAAATGCTTTACCAACTACAGAATGCCAGTAACTACTGTTGATCTTATTTGTAGCTAAGTTTGTCATCAATCTACAGAGCTATGTTACTAGAAGTATAAGTGGTGGTCATTTGCGGAGTTTTCGGAGATATCGAGCGCTTATTTGTGCTTACATAAGCTGGCTGTGCTGCTGGCCTGGTCGCACCCTCCCATGCAGCCAGCTCAATTGCGCAAGCTTTCGGGTTTATCGGATTTTGGGCGCTTAATTTGCGTAACAGTGCGAGTAATCTTTGCATAAATAACTGGAACTTATGGGGCATTGAGACAGTGCTCAATTGGGTAGCCCTAACCCTATGTCAGTGTCTAAGCAGTAAGTATCTGTTGTTACATGTGATGATGTGATAATGAGCCACAATATTGGTGCTTGTAAGCTGAGTCTAAATATTATTCCCACGAGGATCGTTTCCCGTTCCAGCGTCTATTGGCATATCTCGACCATAAAGGACGATTTTTTCATTTCTCATCAATCGTAATTTGCCTGGAAGCAACAAATAATGCCAGCATTCAATGGCTGCACGAATGGGGTCATATTTGGCTCAAAGAACTCAAGGGCCATGTTTGTGGGGATGTAGGCGATCTCATGACCAGAGAAATTGTCTATCCAGAGGCAGATGAAGTGACCTTGCCTCCGGGAACCGGGTGTCGAGGTCCTTGATGTATCTAACCCACAATTGTAAGCTAAATGCAATAGACAACCATTTGGTACTCACTCCTCAAAGAGCGCGCTGGTCATCCATGAGGTCTTATTGTTGCGATAGTCGAAGCCACGGTCTTTCGGGGTTACCCTGCCAAAGCAACGTGGTTGCTTTGAATTTCCGATGTAGGAGATGGGCAGCTTCTCTGTTTCCGTGGAGTTGCACAAAAAGCCGACCATAATCTGGGTCTTGCTCGATTTTTGCCCACCATCTGGTGCATAGAAAGCCCCGGTCAGGAGGAGCACTGGATATGGATATGGTAAGGTATCATGCATATGTCTTGAGTCAAACCACACTTACAAACCAAACAATCCGCTCTCATCAAAATTAAAGACCTCTTTGGGCGCATATTTTGAGAAGATCCCCTTAATCCTCTCCCGCTCCTTCTCCACCTTTCCCACATTCACCAAGCCTGCCTCCCCATGGCGTCAGTACTCTTTGATCCCGTAACTAGAGGAGTCATCAATAACGTATCCAATAGAATTCGGAATACCCAGATTGACTTACACTTCGCAGAACTTTGCAATCCAACCATCAGACTTCATCCTCTCCTTCTCAGGCACCCCCATGGCCTCTTCAAACTCCATCCGCTTCGCCGCAAGCATGGCACCCGAATAATGCTCCTTCTTCTCCTCCATGTGCCTCGTCCACAGAAAGAGTGCCTTCTTGACGTTGGGACAAGTGACTGCTCGGACGCGCTTGCTGTCGAGAGCTGCCGGAGTCGCATGCAAGCGCGCCTGATCTGCGGTACGACCTTCCTTGGAAAGGTGATGTGGAAGTGACACTTGATTGAAGGTGAGCGTGCCTTCTGCCCGTGTGTGGAAGTATTCAACAATGTCCTTCTGCTTGAGGTTGGGATGGCTGTCACAATAAGCAACAATGGTTAACCAGTCGTGCAGGGTGAGGTTGTTGCGAGCTTGTGACTTTGCAACTGGGGGAGCAGATGTCTTCGGTGCATTCTGAGTCGGAACACGGATCCCGAGCCTTCCGAACATGTGAGGGGCCCGAGTGTTTAGTAGGCTCAGCAGGCATGTGGCGGGTGGTATGGGTGGTTGTGATTGGAAACAAGCCTGAACATGCACTGGGCAACACTGGATGGTCGCTTAACATACCATAAATGGCAAATCCCTTCATGCATATCACAGATATGCATATGCTCTATGCAATATGGGGTTGCATGCATAATTCCCTGACGGGCTTGGTCCCCACGATCTGTCGTGCATCATAGGATTTTATGCATTATGAGCTCATGCATCATGAGAAATTGTACTATATAGTCATTTGCCTCATGCTGACATGTGATCTAGATCAAAGTTCTGAGCTCTATTGGTGCCCATGTTGAATGTTGAACAAGCTCATGGCCATATGCCATTAATGCCAATGATCAATGTCCTCATGCTATAAGAAAACACCAATTGGCATAGCTTTAAACACTGCCATTTCTTTAGAGCATTCCGGTAGCTTTCCAACAGCATGACATTTGTCAGGATTGGATACATATTGAGAGAGATGTGATGCTAACAGTTCTCGTTGGTGCCATCCATTGAGTACTTACATCTAGAAGACATAGATGCAATCCATCCCATCAAGATGTACTTATCTTTGCATAAACAACATCATTTCCTAAAAGGACGGATAAAGTTCCTGCTTACAACATTTGACGCTCACTTATCGAGCATAGAACTGCACAAACAGGCAACAAGAATGGGCCTTTTGCTTTGGTTCGTTGCCAAATTTTGCGTTTACGCATCGGTTCTGGCCTTTCTTTTTTGCTTATTGCTTTAGCTAAGCCCGGTCAGCCCCAAGAACCATCCAGTGATGTCATTTTAGCCCATGCATGAAAGATTTCGCGTGCTGACCAGGCTTATCGAGCCAATCAGAAGCCACAAAGTTTGAATGTCATCCAGTACTTATTGCTGCAATCCACCCTGTTACTGATGTTATTGGAGGGTAATGACATCTCTATATATGAGACTACATGAATGGTATAGATACTGGCTCAGCTGCGACCGCTACAGCCTGCTTCAACCTCAGGCCAGGCTCTACAAGATGGCTCTGTCCCAACCTGAGCTGTGCTTAGCCTGAGCTCAAGTCATCAAGCAGTGGGTAGTATCTCAGAAGGGGCTGTTCAGAGTCCTATTGAGACAACAGAACCCTATTGAGACATATTTGAGGGTTTGTGTGCGGTCAACCATAAGTAACAAGAGTGATACTCATCTTGTTTCTGGTCTGAGCTCAATAGTTGACCTTCAGCCTGAAAGGTTGCTGGCCAACCTTCTCCAGAGCTTGGCTCAGCCCAGCTTAAAGGTGACATACATTACTAAGCTGCAGTACATAGAAGTAGGTAGAGAGACAGAGAGTGCAGTGCAGCACAGTGTAAATACAAGTCTGCCTCACAGCATTTTTCAAGTCTACCACATTCTGATCTACTACAATGATGGAGCAATGTTCAGGCTTGTTGTGAGCACAGGATCATGCTGGACTTGTGCTATAGAGCTGTATACTCCTAGCCCTAGGCTAGGGCTCTTGAAGATAAGAAACTTTGTTACTAGGCCTTATATAATCACTTACCACTGACTATTGGAGTTCCAACAACTTTTCCGTGACATCAGTTGTCATTACCTCTGCTGGCAGAAATCATTGTCCATAGAGGACAACTCTCCTCATTCCTCATCGATGATAAACCCCTTTTTCACTATAAGGACTATTTTTGGAAGCAGTTGAATGGCATTTGCAAATGGACACATGCCAAAATTGTGGTGCTCTGGGTTGAGTCTGTCACTGACCATGAACACTAGGAACTTGGTGGTCATGGTTTGAAGGGCATCAGATCCAGTACCAAAGAAGCATTTCTGAATACTGTACTAATTGGTCCTATGCAGCAAATCACAGGTCACACCATGTTATGGGTCACAGGTACAGGCCCTCCAGAGCCCATTTTGTCTCGATTTTTGGGTGTTTAGACTGCCAAAAATGGCAATTTGCGGGTGCCTCTGCACTGCTCTGGTGACTCAGGGTGGTCATAGGTCACACCCCATGCCGCAGATATAATACTTACAACATAGCATATAACTTGGGGGGATCTCTGCTGCTCTTAGTAATTTTATAATATCTTTCAGAGTCATACTTGTCTATAGTCTGTAATCTCTTTGGTGAGAAATTCACCACATCATCATGATACACCACCATGAAACCATATGCCTCCTGTTTTGTCAATGAACCTGCAGACAAAATGCTTCTCTCCATCATCATCTGCATAATAGACAATACCACAGACCCAGTACATCTGACTTGCCTTAGAGTGGGCCATTACTGGCAAGTTATGATTGGTGGGGGTTTTGTACAGCCCACAGCTTGTAATACTCAACATGATTCTGGATGGCACATGCCACTTATGCAAGTGTTTAGCTTGCATAAAACTGCAAAATCTGTTTGGTGAACCATGATACTGAAGAAGGACCTCATTTTCAAGATAAACTCTCAGTACAAAGGTTTCTGAATGGTTGTGAGATAATTGACAAAGCATGACAGGTTTCAACATAGCTTGTACTTGGCTGTATATGTATATACATATATACTCATACTACAAGGGCTGGGGCTACTTAATCATAATCCAGGACTTCTACTAGTAAGTAATTCTAATGTGTACCATTGCACCACTTGTTCATCATGCAACTGCTGAACTGTGTTATCAATTTTGTAAATGGTCCTTAGTTGTGGAACCTTGAGTAATATTAAGGGTGTATATGCTTATGTAAGCACATCAATGGATGCATGCCCAGCTGAATGCAATCCAAATTATGTCCAGCTAAGCATGCACCCATCAATAGTGCAGCCAATGAGAACATTGCCCATAAACTAGTGTCTGTCATCTGTAAGTATGACATGTAATCCATCCTATTCCCATGCTCAGTATGTCATAAGCATAGCACTCCAGGTGGTCCTGGCCACGAGAGTTTTTACGTCTATCAGGGAATGGCAGGCGAGGTCTGCGAACATAATATACGAGAAATGGTGTCATTGAGTCTTTCATACATATGTGATGCGTGGTTCAGACAGAAGAGGTCATATGCGTGCAACAGGCATGGGTATCGACATGAACGGTGGCTAGAGAGGGGAGTCAACCTAGTAATCCGCAACAAGCAGGACATAGGGAGCCATTGACAGGCATGTGGGGAGCTGAGGAAGCAGACATTGATAAGCGTGCGAGTTCTGAAGAAGGGAGCTGGGAAGGACATAGCTTGAGTTTGCATTTGTGACGACGGGGTGGGGCTGAGAACTGTGCAATATGTCAGTATCAGGCAGAGCAGAAATCATATGTACAGACTTACAGTGTCGACGGGACAGCAAGGCTAGTTTGAAGTTATTGATGAGGGTTGCCAATGTGTATGCTTGATTTGGCATTAGTCCAGTAGCCATAAAGTGGGAGCATCAGAGCAATCAACATCAATATGGTTCAAACGCAGCCTACTGAGATGCTAAGAGTACAGGATAGACAAGTTGCAAGCAGTACACTATGAACGGAATGGGTCATCTTCAGGAACAGCGGACTTGAAAGACCCCAAAGTGGAGACCCCACCGCAGCCCAAGAAGGAAGGCAAGCCTGGAGGAAGATCAGCTGGGTGGGGCGAGGATGGACAACAACATGTATATGTCCTGGATGATGAGGTGTATGGCGACATTGCCGGCAAAGTCGAGCTGCAAGTGTTTAGAGGAATCGCGTATGATAGACATAGATGCAGACATACAGGGTTGTAGACAAAGAGACCAGGATCGAGGAGGGCAAGGAAACCGGGTGGTTGGAAGGCACGTTTATTGTTTGGGACGGCAACGAAGCCGATATTTAGAAGCATCTGCAGCAGTGTCAGTAAACTTGAATCAACACTGGGAGGAGGGAGACACACCACGCAAAGCTTGGTGTAGAGGAAGGTGTACCGATCAGCGGGATAAGAGGTGAATAGGGAAGCGAGGACCTGGGTAGGATAAAGTAAGAGCTTGTGTTGTTAAGCGGAGGGGAAGTTGTGGCCAGATATGTGCCATGAAGTCACGCCAGTTGATGGCGGGCATGCTGAGATTAAGTGAAGGCGAGGCGGGAGAAATGGAGAGGGTGAGACGGTTAAGGTCGATGGCGGTGGCAACAATTGAGGTGCAGTGCACCGGCCTAAAGCGTGGCACAAATTCACGCCCGGGCACATGTGCTGCAGCAGGGGGGGGGACAACATGTGAGCACCACTTCGAGGGCATGCAGCGGCATAGCCATAGATATGCCAATGCTCGCAGCATAGACGAAACAGGAAGTGGGAGAAGCAACGGCACCAGGAGGAGTACGGAGGGGGGGTGAGGGGGGTCGTCGGTGAGATGTGCAGGACAGAACTGCCCAAGGGACAAAGTGAACAGGTCCATACATTGAGGAAAGTGAGAGTGAGTCATAGTATGGGAAGAGAGAGAGGGGGGTCCCAGCAAGGACAAATCAGTACAGCCCACACATTGAGGGAAGGGAGGGGGGGGGATGGGGTGGGGTGCTGCATCTGACGAGCGAGCGAGAGGGGACATCCGAGTGTTGCAGTGCACCGGGAGTGAAAAAGTGTCTACGCCCATGGAGGAGCATGCATTGTGTGTTAAGATATGGAAACATGAAAGAAAGAGTCTGCGAAAATATATATTAGTACTATGTTTTTCAAAGATGTAGAGATGGAGCTCATGCTACGTGTTACTGGGTGATGCCCCCACTTAGTCAAGTGCAATGTGGAGCTACATATGGCCGAGGAGAGCACCTGTGTTGATCATCAAATGAATGCCGACAGTAATGACATGGAATGGGTCTGGTGCGGGTCAGGACGAAGGAGGATAGCAGAAAGAGGAGGGAGGTGTGACAACGAAGACAAACCAGTAGGGAGGGATGGGAGAGGGTGTGGGAAAGAGGAAGTTAGCGAGGGCTGGGCTGTTATATATACTTCACTGAGCATCAAGATAACGATCGGGATCGATGCGGGTTGATGACACACTCATTCATATGCCGGAGTTACAGCAGCGGTGCAGGCAATAAGAGACAGCGAGAGAGAGACTGTGGTATATGGAGCACGTACATAGTAGTAGTATAGTACAAGAGTTGGTACAAGGAGACATATTTTGTAGTTATTTTTGGAGAGGAGAATGAACTGGGAAGTAAGACCAACATTCTGAAAAGTGGACAACAGATGAGGAGAAGGAGAAGGTACAGGTGCAACCGGACGAGGAAGAGAAGTTAGAGAACAGAACGCATGTAATGAAAGAACACGGACAAGAATGGAGAGGATGCACATGGGATGGCCGATGCTATCGAACATCACCGAGCAATGGTTGTACAGAAGGAAGTTGGAGGTCGGGAAGCAAACATGCCTGCAGAGGTTACGCTTCACACGGGTCGCATGCAGGTGCCTCTGTGGGCTGCGCAAAGATGGTGAAATGCTTGTCTGCTGTACGCGCAGTGGACGGCGGCGGCAGAGTTCCCACACCAAAGGGGAGGGGTAGGTGGGGGCTTGGGTGCGGAGGTAGTACAGCCCAGTGTTCACCCTGCGCCTCCATGTATGTAGCTGCAAGTCCAACTGCAGGTGTCGTTCAGAAACTGCTTCTGGTATGTGTACCTGTCATATGGTGACCGAGGGCTTTACATCATATGCAGGCCAGGTTCGTGATGTATTACAACTCCCCAGGGAAGCCTCCTGGGGCTACCCAATATGGCAGGGGCCCTCCCGGAAGCCCCTTATCAGTAGATCTGGCCCCAGTGGCTGTTATCTATAGATAACAGCCTAATCTCATCTGTCCTGTGCCTCCTGTGCATCCATTTACAGTGCTTATATGCCGCCGCACCTCCCGACTGCTTCCTGCCAAATATGGCAATACCCCACTCCTGGCAGCATACAGGGTGCTTCCTCCCCCTGTATATTGCTCATTTCTCCACCGTTTGCCCCCGCTCTTTTTGCTATCTCCTTTTCTCCTAAAGGATATTGTTGCAGAATGGAGTCGTCCGTCCAAGGACGTGGGCAGCCAGCAAGACGCTTGCAGTGAACGCTATACCGCTTCGCCGCGAAGATAAAGGTGTCGAACACAACAGTGGGCTTGCACGTCTGGCCGCGGAGGGTGACAGACGTCAGCAGTGGGGCTTTTTCCCTCCCTGGAGAGAAATCAACGATGACCGAACCAAGTGAACTCGCTCGTCACGTGCAAGGTGGAGAGTCTCTGATGTATGTTTGCATCATCTACACCCAAAGGGTGTTGTTCAAAGGTGTATGACATAGTCTACACAACAATAGGAGGAGAAGCACAACTCAACACGTGCACGTGTTATCGAAGTTTGACAGGCGCTCTCGAGCGGTGGACCGGCGCGGAGCACCGTTTAGCCACCGTATGGATCCATGTGCCATGTAGTCGTTCACCCAAACAAGCGATCCCGAGAGAGTTGCAGCGTGATCCGTTGCAGGTACCCCTCGCAAGGCATGAACGGGCACTTGTTTCTGTTTGGACATATGCTTCACATATAACTGACGAAGGACTTAGATCATTTTCATATACAGTTAACGATCACTTGCTGCCGGTTATTATCCGATATTGTCACAACTTCTCCGACAGCGCCACACTGCTAGACATCCACCGATGGCGCAAACGACTTCCATGAGGTGCTTCTGACCATGCAACGCTGGTAGCAAGCGGCTTTCATGGGCTGACTTTCATGGGCTGACGGACCAGATTCGGTTGTGCCATCGGACTGCGAGTCCAGGCCTTCCATGTATTTCCATCGATGGTTGTTACGAGACGAAGAGTTTCGTAACATGCACACCACACTCATGCCTGTGCTGCTTCTCCCACCAATTAGCGTCTTTTACTGTTTGCCATCATCTGTGCGAAGCGATTGTCCAGCCAAAATGGATTTCCTGGGAACCCACACCCTGCAATGTCCGACCGGGGGTGGAGGGTCGTCAGAAGCCAATGGTTCAAACCCTAAGAGCACGTCTTCGGCGTCTGTACGTGCCTCACGTATGTATGATCACAGATACAATATAATCAACCCACACCATTGGGGTGAACCTGCCGTAAAACCCAAGTTGCCACGCTGCTGCTTCTAAACCACCTGGTAAGTGCATTCTGTCACCCCCTGTGCCGTCGCGCTCAGACCTTCCCAATAAAGATCTGCGTAGACTGTTCAAACACGGGCAATGTTTTTGCTGGAAGTCCAACTCCCCATGTGAATACATCGATACGACGCTGACGGCCTCCCTTGCTGTGCTCGTCAGCCCCAATCGACAGTCTCCCTCGCTCCTTATTCACTCGCGTGCATCCTGTGTAGAGATCTACAGCACCACTTTCTCGGTTATTCCTGTACTGTGCTGTGCCTTCTTCGTGCTAGCGCATTGACTCCTCGGACTTATGGCCAACCTCGTGTACCACAGCAAAAATCCGAACACATTGTTGTTTTGAACCCGATCACACTGTAGTCCTGCGTGGGCCCAACTTTGTAACCCCGTCTCCTCTTTGCACGAGTTTTTGACTCCAGTTCACAGGAGAACTAGTGCAATCCGAGTAACAGACTCACTGTGCGTGCTTCTACCTGGCCTCGACCACTTTCAAACGTCTGCATGCACTGCTCCCATGCCCATCTATACGCTTGTGTGTGGAACAAGGTGCAACCCCTGTATCCTATTCAATTGAACCTTCCTCGTCCCCTGACATCTCCGTCTCAGTTGCAGTTCCTGGCATGGACTTTCGTCTCTCAGATTACACTTTCCTTGCCAATTACTGCCGGCACGCCGCATCCGCTTTTGCCCATCTCGCTCCCTCCAACTAATCGGTCTGCATAAATTGCATCGCATATGCCTTCCCTCTCATACGAAGATGTGCTGGGACAGTTCACGTATCGAGGTAGACCCATGAGTCATGCTGCCGTACAGCGCGGTCGACGCTGTCATCGTGCATCCGCCCCTTCTCCTCCACATCAACACCCTGACAGGTATTCTTGGCTTACACGTGCGCCGCAGAGGACATCGTGCTCTAATCCACCACACGTTTTCGACCGCCGCGTTCTGCGTCAACATATCCTTGTAACACACGCGCTGTGTGTTACCACGCGAGCGCCTGCCTTCCTACCATATTTGTATCACAGATTCCCTTTCCTGGAACTACGTCTCTATATATACCGCTCTCGCCGCCTGCGATGTTCCTTACTTCTTACTTGGACATCGCAGGTACGTCTCGTCTGTTGTGCTCGCCCGCTCATGTGTTAGCTTACTTACTTCTTACTTGGACATCGCAGCTTGTATCTGTTCACTCCTCTGTGTGATCTTCCAGTGGAGTCGTCCGGCGGACGACTTACACTTTTTTTTGAACACCGTGCAAGTTGATCAACTACGAGCACAACCAACCTTCGGAACGTCCTCCTAGAACACCCCGCCAGCTTCCCCGCCTTTGGCGGACACCCGTTCTCCCGTTATAAACCCTGTCGAGTAGGACGCGCTCCGTCCAAACTCTTCCCCGTTCTCCCGTCTCCCGTCTCCCGCTGCCCAACCTGTCGTTCTCCCGTCACCCGCCCTCGACCCCACGTTCTCTCCTCACTCGTTCACTCACCCAGCGGACGCTCAACACGACCTCTGCGAGCCCTGAACCTGTACTCAGCCCTCTCACGGAGCTCTCCTCACGCGCATCCGCAGACCTCGCGGATGCGCTAGACAACGTCCTCCTACAAGCTCAAGAGCTCGTTGAGTCTTCTTTTGTTGAACGTTCTCCCCCTCTGTTCCCCTCTCTACCGGCATCGCTTTCCTCGTCTCCAACCGAACTCCCCGATCCAACCACGCAACACCGCACTCGGATCGCCTACCCCCCGTTGAGGCCTCTCTTCTACTCGTTCCCCCTCCGTTCGCGCATATACTCAGTAAAGCCAAAGAAGACTCCTCCTCTTCCTCGTCAGACTCCTCTTTCGTTCTCACCGAACTGAACCACCCGCATATACCGACTATGGCGATGAACAACGGTCAAGCCCAGGTCCTCCACCCCGTCCTGAAGCAACCTCCTATCCTCACCCCGGGCGAGATCACTCCTGAGGTGCTCGTCCAGTGGGACAGCTCCTGTCAACGGTACTTCACCCACAAAGGCGTCGCTATCTCTGAGCGTATCGAGTTCATCTCTGCCGGCTTCCAAGATCCCCTCGTACAAGCCTGGTTCAATACGAACTCTGCGACCCTGAAGGCACTCACTTGGACGGACTTTCTCAACGATCTTCGCGCCACCTTCCTGGAAGACAACTGGGATCGCAACATACGCTCTCAGATGCTCGCCTTGCGCATGCGCCCGGGTGTCACATTCGCTAACTATGTCCGCGACTTCGAGATGCGCAACATCCTGCTCGCCGGGACCTTGCTCCACTTCAACGACGGCGCGCTGCGCGAGCAAATCACCGCTCGCCTCTCTGATCGTCTCCAAGTACACGCCTACACCGATACTCTCCTCGCGATCTCGGACTACAACAAGTGGAAGCGCGCCATGATCCAGGAAGACAAGATCTGGACGGCGAAGCGTTCCGCTGAAGTTCAAGAGCTCTCTCTCATGCACGCGAAATTCGCGAAGCTCTCCGCCGGCTCACAGACACCATCGTACACTCCTTCTTCCACTCGCCCTCCTCCCTCTTCGTCGACAAACCCCGGTAACTCTGACGTTCGTGTCCCTATGCCCGGTCTCACGGAGGCCGAACGCCAACTTCTCCGCGACCATAAGGGCTGCTTCCGCTGCCGCAAGTTCTACTGCGGACACCTGCAACGTGACTGCAAGGACTGGCCGGATCGTGGTATCAAAGTCCTCACGTTGGCGGACGCACTCGCAGCTCAGAAGCTCGACGTGAAGGGGAAGAAGCCGAACAAGGTTGCGGCCATCTCCGGTCCCGACGCCTCTCTGTCCAACGTCGACAGCGATGACGACGACGACGACGGAGAACTCGCTTACATGCCGACCGCTCCCATCGCGGCCATCTACGCTGCGCCCGCATACACCGTCGGCGCCCTCGGAACCGACGAAGACGACGTCTGGTACTCCGAGTACGTACGCCCTCCTACTGCCCCACATCTCCTCTGGAACATGCAGATCGCGTCTTCTCCTGTCCTCGACTCCGTTGATGGGCTGATTGACACCGGTGCACCAGTTAATCTGGTCAGCGAAGCGACCGTCCAAGCCCACAACCTACGCCGACGTACTCTTCACAAGCCGTGGCCGTTCACGGACGCTTTCGCAGGGAAGGAGCAGCAGGCGAGGGAGTGGTGTAAGTTCGTAGTCACCGCTCCTGATGGGTCGTACTCCTCCCGCGCAGTCCGCGCTGTTATTGTTCCCACACTATGCTACCCTGTCATTCTTGGTGTTCCCTTCTTATCGCAGAACAAGCTCCTCGTCGACGTAAGTCGACGCGCGCTCTGGACTGAAGACAACGTGAACATTCTCAGACCCGCCGTACAACACCCAGCACCCGCACCCATCTCTCCTGCCCTTCGACGCGCGTTCAAACGCGAAGAAGACTTGCTCCGAGACCACCTACAAGTCACGCAACACCGCGACCTACTACGTGACATCAAACTCAACGTCCCCGCAACGTCTGCGGAGCCGGACCTCCCAGGACCACCGCCTATCGTGGCTGCGGTCCGTCAACGTGTTGAAGAACTCGCTTTCGTGGAGAAATTACAATCAGAAGACGCAGCTTTCAAAGCTAGGTTTTCTGATTGTTTCCCTTCCGATATCCCGCATCTCGATCACCTTCCTTCAGATATCTACCACAAGATTAATCTGAAGGACGCGAACATGACGATCGTCCGACGTCAATACGACTGTCCCAAGAAATACCGCGAAGCCTTCAAAACCCTCCTGACCCAACACCTGGACGCCGGTCGCTTGCGCGAATCTTCATCTCCATACGCTTCCCCCTGCTTCCTCGTCCCTAAGGCTGACCCCACCGCTCTTCCTAGATGGGTCAATGACTACCGGGTTCTCAACGAGAACACGGTGCCAGACGTGCACCCTCTACCAAGCATACAAGAGATCCTTTCCGACTGCGGTCGGGGAAAGATCTGGGGTAAGCTCGACATGACCAATTCGTTCTTTCAGACTCGCGTCCACCCCGACCACATCAAGTACACCGCGATTACCACCCCGTTTGGCCTGTACGAATGGACGGTTATGCCCCAGGGGTGCCGGAACGCCCCAAGCACCCATCAACGTCGCATGTACTCGGCTTTGCGCCCTTACATCGGTAGTATCTGCCATGTGTACTTGGATGACATCATTATTTGGTCGCAGACTCTCGAAGAGCATCGGGAGAACGTCGAGAAGATCCTCAACGCTCTCCGCCATAACAACCTTTTCTGCTCATTGAAGAAGACCGATCTCTTCTGTGTCGACCTCACGTTCCTTGGCCACCACATCTCGCGCGATGGCATCACTCCCGATGGTTCTAAGGTCGACAAGGTCGTCTCGTGGCCCACTCCGAAGTCTGCTCAAGACGTTCGCTCATTTCTCGGACTTGTGCGCTACATCTCCAATTTCCTCCCCGGCCTCGCGCACCACACTTCCCTGTTGAACCCTCTGACCTCGAAAGAGGCAGAACGTGACTTCGTCTGGACTCCTGCCCACGATCGCGCCTTCGAAGCTACCAAGCAACTCGTCATCTCCCACGAGTGTCTCACGACTATCGACCATTCTAACCACGGCGATAACCGCATCTTCGTCTCGACCGACACGAGCGACTACTGCACCGGCGCCGTCCTCTCTTATGGCCCCACCCTCGACATGGCGCGTCCAGTCGCTTTCGAGTCCGCGCAATTATCTGGAGCGGAACTCAATTATCCCGTGCACGAGAAGGAGTTGCTCGCTATAGTCCGAGCCCTCAAGAAATGGCGAGTTGATCTCCTTGGCGTACCGTTCGTGGTCTTCACTGACCACCGTACGCTCGAGAACTTCAACCACCAAAAACACCTCTCCCGCCGGCAAGCTTGCTGGCAGGAGTTCCTCGGACAATACGACTTCGTCATCACCTATCTCAAGGGCGCTGACAACTCAGTCGCAGATGCTCTCTCGCGCCTACAACCTCCTCCGCCACCTCCTGCTCCTGATCCTTGCCCCTCTTCTCCGGCCTTCCCCATTGCCGCTCTGCGTCTTCTACGTCGTGCCTCTCGCTCGCTACTTGACTGCAATCCCACAACCCCGCTATCACCCGTCGCCGCCCTCGGCACTTTGACGATTACCTCTGATCCCGCTTGGTTGACTCGTATCCGCGACGGATATGCTGACGACCGCTGGTGTCTCCGACTTCTCCGCTCCCTCGCCACCGACAACGTCGACCCCCTTGCGTCCCTACGCAATGGCCTCCTCGACGGCGCTGCACTGGCTGGAGTCTCTGTCCGCGACGGCCTCCTCTTCGTCGGTGACCGCCTCTGCATACCACGCGTCACAGAGATTCGCGAAGCACTTTATCGCATCGCTCATGACTCTATGGGTCATTTCGGCGCGGAAAAGTCTTACGCTTCTCTCCGTGATGCGTACTACTGGCCTCACATGCGTCGTGATCTCGAGAAGCTTTATGTTCCGGGCTGTGAATCCTGCCAACGTAACAAATCCCCCACCCAACGTCCCCGTGGTCCCCTGCATCCTTTACCAGTCCCGACGTGGAAAGGCCAACGAATCTCGATTGACTTCGTCGGCAAACTCCCACTTGACGACGGCTTTGATTGTCTCTGCACGATTACTTGTCGTCTTGGGTCTGAAATCCGCCTGATCCCCTGCCGCTATGACATGTCGGCAGAAGATTTCGCTGAGCTCTTTTTCATTCACTGGTATTGCGAGAACGGCCTGCCTATTGACATCGTTTCAGACCGCGACAAGTTATTCCTCAGTCGTTTCTGGAAAGCCCTCCATCGCCTGACCGGCGTCGACTTGAAGATGTCTACATCTTATCACCCCGAGACGGACGGCTCCAGCAAACGTACCAATCGTACTGTGATTCAAATGATACGGTACCACGTCGAACGCAACCAAACCGGCTGGTCGCGTGCCCTGCCACTCATCCGTTTCCAAATAATGAACACCCCGAATGCGTCGACTGGCTTCACGCCTTTCCAGCTACGTCACGGCTGTTCCCCGCGCGTGTTGCCTCCGCTTGTGCAGTCTTCCACTGATGAAGTGCTCGCAGATTTTGCGGAGGAGGGCGAGCGTGCCAAAGCACTGCTACAACGCATCGAAACCGATGTCCTCGAGGCTCAAGATAACCTCCTGCTCGCCAAGACGCAACAAGCGATGAACGCGAACGCGCACCGAGGTCCGGAGATGCCGTACGCAGTTGGGGACCAGGTGCTCTTGTCCACTTTCCATCGCCGCCGCGACTACTGCCGGCGCGGAGACGGACGGACAGCGAAGTTTATGGTCCGCTATGACGGCCCACACACCGTCCTCAAGGCAAACCCTGCAACCTCGAACTACACCCTCGACCTTCCGCCTTCGACCAACGTACACCCCACCTTCCACGCATCCCTTCTTCGACCATTCATCCCGAACGACGACACGCTGTTCCCCTCGCGCACACACACAGAACCGGGTCCTATCGTCACACCGGACGGTCAAGAAGAGTTCTTCGTCGACCGCATCATCGACCGAAGACGACGAGGTCGCGGCTGGCAATACCTCATCCGTTGGCGCGGCTATGGTCCCGGCGCGGATACCTGGCTCGCTGGCTCAGAAGTCTCGGAGCTCGAGGCCCTCGATGTTTTCCTTCACGAACATTCGCTCTCAGAATAGCCTACCCTCCTTCCTCCCATTTATTCCCTCCCCTACCGTACGCGCTCTTCTCGGTGGATGGGGAAGAGTGTAACACACGCGCTGTGTGTTACCACGCGAGCGCCTGCCTTCCTACCATATTCGTATCACAGATTCCCTTTCCTGGAACTACGTCTCTATATATACCGCTCTCGCCGCCTGCGATGTTCCTTACTTCTTACTTGGACATCGCAGGTACGTCTCGTCTGTTGTGCTCGCCCGCTCATGTATTAGCTTACTTACTTCTTACTTGGACATCGCAGCTTGTATCTGTTCACTCCTCTGTGTGATCTTCCAGTGGAGTCGTCCGGCGGACGACTTACAATCCTGCACATAACTTTGTTTGTTCGAGTGCATGGTCAACGTCTATTAGGTCCGGCGCCATTCGTCTACTTATATACTGTGCTTGCCTCCCCCGAGACGTATTAATGATCACGTTGGGGCGTATCTATCCCATGCCCACGCTCCCTTTGTCTCTTTGACTCTTTGTCCCTTTGTCCCTTTGTCCCTTTGTCCCTTTGTCCCTTTGTCCCTTTGTCCCTTTGTCCCTTTGTCCCTTTGTCCCTTTGTCCCTTCCTCTTCCCGACTCGCACGACAATGCGACACCGCAACAATCCGCTCGTCTTCGAAACTTGGAACAAATCGCCGCCCAGGTCTTCCCGGATGATGTTCCTCCCTCAGTTTGCGCAAATGGAAACGACGGTTCCGCTCTGCAAACCCAACCCCCGGCGTCCAATGTCGGGGGTGGGCCGTTGTATGAATTGCATAGTGTCATCATGTACGTGCCTGTCTGCCATACATTATTCCATTCACATGTCGACCAATCACAGTGTCCCTCTAGATATTCTCACGCAGCTGGAGAACTCGGAATTCCGCCTGCTTGCCGCGTGGAAGCAAACATCGAAGCGACTGTACCGCGCAGTCGCGACCCACCTTGAAAATCGCACCATATGGTGTGCACCTATTGCAATAGAGACCGGTAAATAGCCTGCACACTATTGCAATAGAGACCGGTAAATAGCCTGCGCGCTATTGCAACACGTACCAGCTCTTGTGTACAGCCACCCCGGAGGCTCCAGGAGCCACCATATTCTGCCCAATCAGGCAGCTAAGCTAATAGCCAGCCCGGAGGCCTCCTTCTTGGGCGCCTTTTTGGCTCTTTTTGGCCTCTACAGCCACAACAGCCCCGGAGCCCATAGTGGCCTACACCAACCTCCCCGCGCTTTTTTCGTGTTTTCTGGCCCAATGCTCTGCAGTGAATGTTCCTGCCACCTTATTACCTTCAGTTCTTATCCGTTTAACATGAAAGTGGGTGCAATGGATTCGCATTTTGATGCCCTATCCACTGGTGCTATGTAAAGTAGGTGGCATGCCTTTACAACTGCTGCATACTCACAATAACACTGAAATACAGTCACATACAGTAAATAGTGCATATTGCAGTCACTTTCTATTCAATCTTGACATGTTTAACCTGTCTGAGCAGGCAGAAAGTGTCTCCATTTGATGTCATCTGTTGTAGCACCATATAATCCAGGATGTACTTCTGCTAGATCAGCCTGCTGCTTGATAACCTCCACCATGTCCATAGTTGTTCCATTTGCCCTGCAATCATCTACATACTAGCAGACAATATATTATAATCTTTATGTATAGTGGCCAACCATATACCATTTACAATGGCTTCGTAAATTTGGGGTTTATGTTGGTACCATGACTTGGGAGGAAACCAAGCCTAATGAATGAGCTCATAATGTACATAGAGATCATTGCATAACCTATAATACAGCAGATATACATGTACCCAGTCATAGCTTAATTTCCCTTATCGGGCTTGGATTGATTCACTGGTGTTCTTATCAATGACCAGCAATGGTTGGCAGATCACCACATGTTGCCTCCATGGATGATTATTGTGATGCCACCAATAGGACCTACAAGCATGCAGCTTTTTGTCACAGTCTTTGCCATGCCAAATGGAGCACTCAACACTGAGGTATAAGCCAGATTGTCCAAAAAGCGCCCAAATTAAGACCCATCTTAATATTCTGCATCATTGTTGACACAGATCCAGCCATTGCCACAAGTGTATGGTGCCATAAATGGATGCACAGCATAGTATACAATATATATCTTGACTTCTGAGATCATGTGGTATGTGGGCAGATGGATAGAACTTGAATATCAGTTGCTGCAGTAGGCCATCTTCCTGGTCATTCTGTACCACTCATATCAACATCTTTCCACCTAAAAATCTCCAAAGACATTTATTGTAGCACCATCCAATGTGACCATTTCTGTGGTACAGATCTGCTTATCAGGCCAAAACTGGTGGAGTTATAGGCCATTCTTTCTTAACACTGATAAGGCCCTATAGATATTGTTTGTTGGCGGATAGGGCTGAAATTTGGTAGACATGTAGGCCATATCAAGGCTATAATATGTAGCAAGTTTCGTAAAGTTTGAACTCCAAGAAGGCAACATATTCAGCGCAAGAATGTGCAGGCTTGCAGCAATAAGGGTTTTGCTTAAGTGTGGCTACTGTATAACATCTATTGCATTGCAATTGAGTCCATATCATTCAAAAGGTATTTATGTATATTAGTACCAGTTGACAGAGCAGACAGTGAGGTACTGAAACCAATACAAGGCTGGTACTGAGAAATACATCTAGGGTGTAATTAGTACACTGATGTATCAAGTTAATATATATAGTGCCTCATTAGAAAGCAGCATTCAATGCCTCTTTGGTGGCACCCAAAGTGTAAACATTGAACAAGATATGACCCCAGTGTGTATGATGTTGTCTTTATATGCCCATTTTATTGATCAAATTGACCATACAGCACCTGTATATCAGGTATTTGGGTACCTCATGCTCTAGGTAGATAGAGCATTAAAATGCGAATCCATTGCACCTACTTTCATGTAAAACAGATAAGAACTGAAGGTATCAAGGTGGCAGGAACATTCACTGCAGAGCCATCATCAGTAAGTTGCCATATTGGGCCAGAAAACACGACAAAAGTGCCGGGAGGTTGGTATAGTACAGCCACTATGGGCTCCGGGGCTGTTGTGGCTGTAGAGGCCAAAAAGAGCCAAAAAAGCGCCCAAGAAGGAGGCCTCCGGGCTGGCTATTAGCTCAGCTGCCTAATTAGGCAGAATATGGTGGCTCCTGGAGCCTCCGGGGTGGCTGTACACAGGAGCCGGTACCTGTTGCAATAGCATGCAGGCTATTTACCGGTCTCTCTTGCAATAGAACTACAACAGCAGCTGAAAATCGATATCACCTGTCCCTCTGGCCTTTTGTGCATGACATTCCTGAGCTTGACAGACTCCTCACTCGACACGGCACCATTATCTCGGGATCCGTCGCATTACAATACTTTCTACCCTGTGTGACTTGGGTTCCCAACGACCTGGACATCTATGTCCCCCACTCTGAATACAAGGATTTCGTCTCCGCTGTCATGAACCCGCACGGGTTACAGTTCTCTCTGTTCCCTAACCACAGGGATGTGATCACTTCACAGGCAACGACCGAGTCCACCGAGGCCGACGTTGGTGGCGACAACGACTCATGTCCTGCTCCCCCCCACCGACGACGGGGATACCTCCGATGCATCCTTCGATTCCCACATTCCTTCCAACCATCCTGGCATTTGTGACATGCGTAAGTTCTACTCTTCCACCGACTGTCGCATCGACGTCATCTGTGCACCGTCCAACAACCCCACGTTTGCCCTCAAACAATTCTGGTCACCTCTCCTCATGAACTTCCTTCGTCCCGACGGTTGTATGTGCGGATTCCCTGCGACTACTCTCGAGGGTTCAGGCGCATTGAAGGTGTTCATGTCACGCCATGATGCCACGGCTGTAGCCAAGTATGTTAGCCGTGGATTCACACTTGCCGTCGATACCCCGGTACACGGCGACAAGAGTTGGGAGCACTCATTCTTTGGGAGCCCTACAGCGCTGGTGATGTCCTACAGTCATCGTCTCTCCAATGCACGACCGCTCTTTCCCGTCCTTCATACCGATTGAGGATGGGCTTTCTCTCTGTTGTGGCTGCCCGCCGTTGGTGAGTACACAGAAACCATTCCAGGCAACACATGACACTGACAAACCCTCGTTTACTTTGTGTGTGTATTACACCTCATGCCAGTATTGGGGGTCTGCACCATGCTGAAAGCGGAGCCTCGCTCTTTGTCCCGATTCATTGCGGTCGACTCTTGATGCCGCTCTCGCTTCTACCATCTCGTTGTCGTCGTACACGCTTTTGTTTTCGACTCACCGTACTGTATCATCCCGGGCTGTCGCTGATGTATCAAATCATGACTGCACCACGATCAGTGTGACCGCTGTCAACAAGCCTTTGCCGGCCGTTTCGGTCATTTCAAGTGCGTCGCCACCCAGAATCACCCTATAATGTGTCTTCGCACTGGATGCTTCTCGAACGCCATCTACTGTCGACGTTGAAAGACATCTCTGTCATCCATATGATCTCGAAACACACTGAAGTTTCGACGCTCGGTCACCATGATTTCCGTCCCTTGAGTCCGGAGCCGCCGCTACTCCGAGTTAACGGTCCTGCCTGAACCTTATATTCCCAATAGTCGCATAGCCGCTTTCACATGCATTCGCGCGGAATCCCATCTATTATGTGACCGAACTCATAACTTGACTTCCTCGCAGAACCTCAGTCAATGAACGCGAATACAATCAAGCATTGTGCTCGTGGTTGCTGCGCATAC
Organism: Lentinus brumalis; assembly: GCA_001792895.1. NCBI lineage: Eukaryota > Fungi > Basidiomycota > Agaricomycetes > Polyporales > Polyporaceae > Lentinus > Lentinus brumalis. Next base: position 30,635 of record MARA01000078.1, on the reverse strand, counting down.
ACACAGATGCTGCCATGTGGCTTCTCGCGCTGTCCTGCGACGGCCTTTTATACTCCCAACCTTGATGATGCTTGTAGCTTATCCTCCCTGCTGCACCATGGGCTCCAAACGCACGTACGACCACACCAGCATCAGTGATGGCAGCAGTGCCCGCGAAGGTCCGCTTACTTGTCTCGCCCATGCGTCTCAATGGCATTTCACTGCTAACTGTATCTATGTATCACCTCCCCACATACAGGTGACGCCCTGGTGAGTTTGCATCCTCTGTTTCACATTTGCGCGTGCAACTGACGGTGGTCGCTGGGCTACATCACCTCCCACTTCATCAGTGTTATAGTACCATGGAACCCGTTTCTTGACAACCACACGTCCCGACTATCCTATCAGACGCATCCAATGCTTGAACTGCACCCAACAAGGGTTTGACGTATGTCTCCTTCCTGCGCACCACTGCCGTCAATGCTCATTCATCTCCAGTGTACTGGTTTCGGTTCCTCTTGTCAGAATTGCGTATACTCCAGACTCGTGTGCGATGGAGGCTCGGCCCCGCAGCATGTGGCGGCCGCTGCAGCGATGGGCAGTTCCGTGGACCAGTCTCATGCGTCATCTCACTACGACAGTGAGGGTAGAAGTTCCTATGTTCGCCGTATGTCTGTAAAACCCCCTCTGCATTACTGACACTCTGTTTGCAGTCGCGCCAATATCCTCAGGCAGGTGTTGCTGCTGCAACTGTCGCATCAAGCGGTCGAAGCTTCCTCCTGTTGCAGGTACAGCCGTCTGGTTGGTCCCCGTGGGCAATGGCCAACGCTGGACAACAGCAGACATGGTTGTCTCAAGGATCCACTGACACATCGGCTTCGTTCTTGTCACGCTGAGCAGACGAGGTGCCTCCCCCCTTCGGCGACACCCCTTGTTCGCCTTATATGGTGTCGTTGCTGCGACCAGATAGCTATGTGCCCAACCGCAGAGGTACGTCTCCATCACCAGACAGGAGCTCGTTGCCGGCGCCCGTACCCACCTCTTCGGTGTGTTTGCTCATGGGCCCTCCCGCTGCTGTGCCTTCCCGTGGTCCTCCCCCCCCCCACGCACCCATCCTCCCCATGCACGGCCTCACGCCGCCCACCGATCGTTGTTCCCAGACTTCCAGTCCTTCTAAGGGGAGACTGTCACCTCCCCCAGGCTACATCGACTCCACCTCCCGCACTATGCCTCCTCCTGCCATCCCTTCCTCCCGTCCTCATCCCCCCACTTCCCCGATGCGTGGACTCACACCGCCCCCCAATTGTCTTCTCCGGGAAGCCAGTCCTCCTATAACACAGCAACTGTCAAGGTACGCAGAACCTGGATTCTCTCAGCCCAGAAGGGGCACGCTTGAAGGGATAAAGTAACATCCACCATCCTCGCAGTCTTTGCGGGGAAATCACCACAGCCACAGGTGGAAGATAGTTTGAGAAGCACATTATGTGTCCTGGGTCTGGAGTGGGTCGCTGAGGCTGCGGTCAATTGTTGGGGATGGGAGATCATTCAGTGGCAGCGCAGATGGCATGGCAGACTCCTGAAACGGCCCAAGTATGCACAGAGACACGAGGATGTCACGGCATTCAATGGTTATTATGTGGCGAACACGCATGTGGTACAGGGTGATTCGTGTCGTCAGAACTCAAAGACAGAATGTACAATGGAGTGTGGATGCTCAGTACAAGGACACGGGACCAGGGGCGTACATTTTGGACAAGTAGTTGTGTCAATGGGGATGGCCGAATGCCGAAGTGGTGTGGTGGAACCCTCAGGACTTCCTTGGTCGGTGCCGGGTTCAAACATGTGCTGCGAAGGGGACAACAATTGGTCAGAACGTGCAGCGTAGACAGAAAGCGGTCGACAGCGGAACAGTTGGATGGTACTCACCGGCAGGATGTGGCCATGAGGCCACCAACGCCCATCCGCGGTTGGTGCGGATGAGGGGTGAAGCCAGATGGTGTTCTTGCAAGGTCTGATGGTATGGCACAACAAACGCCCTTTCGGTGCCAAAAAACGGACTCTCCCAGTACTGTTCATCGGCAAGGATGGGTCGACAAGAAGGTCAAACCCTTGGATCCCGTACTTGTCCGCGGCCTTCTCATCCTTCGTGGTCATGATGGGTTTCAAGATGCCCACGCATTCGAGTGTAGTCAATGGGATACTGCATACGGCAAGGTTGGGTTGCAGGAAATTAATGATGAGAGATGCCCAGAAGTGTTTGAGAGCAGCAACAGGGTTACAGGAGGGTACAGAGATGACATTGACACGGTTCAGGTGTCCCGTATTGACTTCTGTCCAATGATCACAGGGGCATTGATGAAGTGTGAGCATGTTGGCCCGGCAAAGTTCTGGATCAGCCGCTTCTGCAGTACACAGAAGTTGTACGCGGTTCCCTGGTACTGTGCGAGCCTGCTGCGACCTTCTTGGATGCGGCTTAGCATATTCGAGTATGGTGCGTCCTTGCTCTGTCGCTGGTTGTTCTGCAACATCACCACTGTACAAACAGATCTCCATATGCACACACCCTTGAAGGCAGCCAACATAGACTTGTGCTGGGTGTCCTGGACAGTCGGCTCTTTGATGTACCTGTGTGAGTACAGGGAGGGGCTGCTTACAGGTCTCAGTTGGCCGAAGTCACCTAGGAAGATGACATTCACTTCTCCGAACGGTTGGTCTTCGGCAAGTGCGGACCATCCCTTAGCATGCTGCAAGCGGGAACATATCGCCGAGAGAAGAGTGGCACTGACCATGGATAATTTGTCTATGATGAGATAGATAATGTTCTTCCATATGACGGCCAACATCTGCAAGTCGGGGTTGTCTTCGTTAGGTAGTAACAGCAGGGAATGTATGGTGTAGCCTCCGATCAACACTGCTGCTGCCCCCATAGGGGCGGACACCAGAATCTTGTTTTGCCACCCGAGCAGGGTGAATAAGTGGAGGATGGCTTGATTCACATAGGACTTGCCCCTTCCACCAACCCTTCCAATACACTAGCTGTGGTAGTAATGATATATCATAGACAGGTAGTTTGCCAGGAGGGCTTTACATCATATGCAGGCCAGGTTTGTGATGTATTACAACTCCCCAGGGAAGCCTCCTGGGGCTACCCAATATGGCAGGGGCCCTCCCGGAAGCCCCTTATCAGTAGATCTGGCCCCAGTGGCTGTTATCTATAGATAACAGCCTAATCTCATCTGTCCTGTGCCTCCTGTGCATCCATTTACAGTGCTTATATGCCGCCGCACCTCCTGACTGCTTCCTGCCAAATATGGCAATACCCCACTCCTGGCAGCATACAGGGGTGCTTCCTCCTCCTGTATATTGCTCATTTCTCCACCGTTTGCCCCCGCTCTTTTTGCTATCTCCTTTTCTCCTCAACGCACATCTACTGTGCCCTATGCGCCTGCCTAAGGTGCAGTATTAGCCTTTCTATGTGGTGTAATAATGGCACTTTGGGTGAGCACAGAATTGTGTGTAGCGGCAGTGTTTGTGGCCGCACTGCTTTGCAACCGGGCATCCCAGATGCCTGAATTGCACTGTTTTCCAATGGTGCCTGTTGCGTAGCCTCCGCAGGTGTTTCCCCGGGAGGTGTGTTTCTCCTCATAGACTCTGTAATAGGTACAGATATGCTCTCTGCATGGCCATTACCCTTCTCCAAAGCGCAAATCTGTATCATATATGTCCCCCAATTACAGGTTCCTAGAATTTTATCAAGCCTGCAAACATGAGGATCCGACTGCTGTGCATTGCACAAGGTACAGTTCTCCTCCTCAAAACAGCAAGGCTTGCTAACTTGGCCATACATCTATCAATCCTTCTTTGTTCGCCTTCAGGTTTCTTGTGACTGGTCTAGGTACGCTATGGGCATTGTAAGAGCACTATGTTATGGCACGCAAGGTGCGACACATATGTCTGGGGTCCTTGTACTGGTGAATGCACATGGTAGGTAAAGAATAGCTTGTATCTCTGCAAGTTCAGGTCAGATAGTCATGGCCTTGGCTATCCCGAAATGGGGCGGCCCCCACCATTCCAATCAATCCTCGCACATGATATTATGGTGCGTGGGCCCAGAGCTATGCCACATTCTCCTGCTGTTAGTACATGCATACTTACACTGCCTATACTGAGATCATTTTGGCATTAAATCACCCTACAATACTTTGATTTTACTCTTAGAGTTAGCAGAAACTGTATCAACATGTCGCAGCGGCAGGAGTCAAGTCCACTGCAGCCCTAAATGCTGTACTTGTGAGGATACTGTGTAGGTACTAAACATCACACAACTCCACAACATCCACATGTATTCATTCACAAAAAGACATTTCAAATGCAGGAACATTACAGCTCTCAACTGAGGCATTCTATGTGAGTATCCGACCCTTGTACAAGATTATATGGTACATTCTCCTGTAGGACACCTCAGCCAGCCCCTTCGCCTTCGTCAAATTGCCCCCAAATTCCATCAAAGGGTTTTCACCCAGTAAGAAGCGTTCACAAGTACCTTCGCGCAAAACTGCACCTTTATCAGACAGGATGCGCCTGCTTTGCAGAGCTATCACTATTTACAAGGAAAACATAGATTCTGCTTCCAACACTCCGCTGATAAGCTATGTAAGTATTTGGCTAGATGCCTGCTCTCTGTGGCTTTCTGGCATGGCAAATAGCAGTAGGAATGGACCACTAATGGCCGAGATATGAGGAAATAGAGCTGGGAGGCAGGGTGTCTTAACTGGAGTAAGACACTATATGCACAGCATGCAAGACAAGCTCAGAGTGTCTTACATTCAGTGGCTGTGTCTTGCTGTGGTTAAGACACTTCTCCATTTATTCCTTCGCAGATTAGCCATTCCTCATCCATTTGCCACGAAAATGATGCACTGGGATGCTGGAATGTAGGCGCATCTGTTGGAGGTACCAGTGCACTTAATCATCCAGCAATGACCTCAGAATCTTCTGTAAATAATTCACAAAAGATAGTAAGATTTACATTGCGTATAAGGTGCAATAAGGTCGCTAACCTACATGACAATACCTGCTGTATACGCCATGGTGTTGCAAAAGAATTGAAGGAGAAATCTGTAGAACTGATTGAGATACAGGGGAATTAATTGCACCTGTGTACCCTAGAGAAGCAGGTTGTATGCTGTCCTGTTTACTAGTCGTAGTGTTGCTAATCTGGGCTTGCTAGAATGCTAATTGTCACGACTCTCTGGAAATGTTATTGGTATTAAAATTGGTTGAGAACTTGTGGCCATATTACGATTGATGAGAAACGAAAAAATCATCCCTTATGGTCGAGATATGCCAATAGACGCTGGAACGGGAAACAATCCTCGTGGGAATAATATTTAGACTCAGCTTACAAGCACCAATATTGTGGCTCATTATTACATCATCACATGTAACAACAAATGCTTACTGCTTAGATGCTGACATAGGGTTAGGGCTACCCAATTGCGTGCTGTCTTAATGCCCCATAAGCTCCAGTTACTTATGCAAGGAATACTCGCACTGTTGCGCAAATTAATAAACCCGAAAGCTTGCACAATTGAGCTGGCTGCATGGGAGGGTGCGACCAGGCCAGCAGCACAGCCAGCTTATGTAAGCACAAATAAGCGCTCGATATCTCCGAAAACTCCGCAAATGACCACCACTTATACTTCTAGTAATGGGGAGGGGCAATTGGGCCAAGAGAGATGTCCCCTTATGTAAGCCTCGGCAATGGTAGACGGCGGCAGGAGCGCTTATTGCTCGCTCAGACCATGAACCATAAAGCAGCTGTCTGGAGAGTCGGAAAAATGCGAGTGAGTCCGCGGTTGGTTACATTTAGCATTAGCATATGCTTCCAAACCAGACCAGACTTATTTCCACCAGCTCCAGGCCGTGTAGGAGGTTGTAAGGCTGTCTCAGACATCACGTGATGCTGTTCAACCTCACAAAGCTACAGCTTCACATGAAGCTCGGGGCCCCGTAAAAACATCATTGCTAGGGGATGGAGGAGTATTTAAAGTGTTTGATTGAACCCGATTGTGTACATACGCCCGTATAAGGGTGCAAACTCTCTGCTAGCTGCTGAACCAGATCTGGATGCTTCTGTGGCCCCTGATTGGGAGCCAAAATTGGGACTCTGTTTCAATCAAATGCACAAAAACTATATTATCTACCAGAACCTCCAGCAAAAGTAGTTGCTAACACTGCTGCAGAGAGCTGTAGCTTTTCGGTGAGGTGCTCAACCGGGCGTCCAGGTCGCTTATCCAAATCAGGACATAGGCGCTTAATTCCGAGTCGCAGGGATTGCCTGTCCCCACTAGTAACATAGCTCTGTAGATTGATGACAAACTTAGCTACGAATAAGATCAACAGTACTTACTGGCATTCTGTAGTTAGTAAAACATTTTTGTATGACATTTTAAACATAGTAACAGGATGGATTGCAGGTCAGACTTGTGGATGGCGAACACTATCTCACCCATGTGGCTGTGCTAACACTACTTACTGGCAATCTTTACTGGTAGAAGGAGTGTATATCACAAGTTAAAAGCCAGCAGAACACTCTATGTACACGGAAACCCATCAATCGTCATTTGCCAGTAGTGGCCCACTCCCACCCAAGTCTATAATACTATGACCAGAATATGCACATTTAGTACAGCTTTCTAGGAGAGACATAAGATGCCTCATGTAGCCCCATGCCACGCAGCCTATGCATTCCAAATACCACAACCTGACGCAAAAGAGATGATCTCAAAACATGGAGAATGAAGAGTGATATGGTGGTAGGAACAGTACCATGCTGTACCAGCAGGAGAGCATTATATAGCACACTGGCTACTGGCTGAAATATGGTGCAAGCAGGCCGGCCATGACAGGACAGCCCGCCACATTCTGGAAAGTCTGGACATATAGCAATCTGCCACAAACTGGCACAGATATGCACCATTCTGTACAAGACAAATGTGCCCATCAGTGTCACGAATACAAACAAAGCCAGATCACTATATGCTTATGCATGTGGCGCGCAAGGTGGGGCCTAACTGCGCACACGTGCTGCAAAATGGTGTCAGTCAAATGTGCATGAAATGCATGCGCTAGAGGAGATGTAAGTACATATGCTCTGTCCTGAGGAGACCAGGGCATACCGAAGCACACAGCGGTCCAAATCTTACGTATCCGGGCATGTTCAAACCGTACTGTATATGTGATCCCGGGATGGCCACTCGCATATGGATTGGCAGAGAAATGGCAGTAATATTTGTGATTCAATACCTACAAGATGTCGTATAAGCAGAGCATATACAACAACACCAGGTCCATGTGTGCCGGCACTTGTGGTGGGATGACTGCGCCCTGAGTTGACAAGCAGATGGCAAAAAGGGCAGAGTGAAACAGTGAGGAAATGAGTGAGCTACAGGGTGAGGATGCACCCCTGTATGCTGCCATGAGCGGTGGGTTGCCATATCAGGCAGGAGGAGGGCGGGAGGTGTGGCGGAGCATAAGCGCCCAAACGGGGCGCGCAGAAAGCACAGGACAGATGAGATTAGGCTGTTATTTATAGAGATAACAGTAGGGACCTGCACGAGTCCACTCGCGAGTGCACTCGTACTTGCCACTCGCAAGTATGCCTTTATCAAAGTTCATACTCACACTCGCGCAGGTTTCTCCCACGAGTACACTCGTACTCGCGAGTGCCATACTCACGAGTTCATCAGATACTTGTGAATAAGTATGTTGGTGAGTAACTCGCAGGTAACTCACAAGTCGCTCATCATTGACAGGAAAAAAAGCTCTTTACACGGACTGTACATAGTTTATGGATCATAGAAGTACTAGTCTATGTCAACAAGGTCCGGCATGTCTGAGTCAGAGGCGTCATCGGCGAGGTCGTGCGTGATGGGATACAACATGACCCCAAGCGGGTAGACGAGGGATGCAGGACGATGAGGGATATAAACTCCATGTTGGGAGACCCATGCGTCTGTGGCCTCGGGGCGACTATCTTGCTGCGCATGGACTCGGACGTGAGCGGCCCCCGTGGAGAAGACGTGTTCCACGGGCGAGGAGGACGGTAGAGGATGGAGGGTGAGGAGCTTATGTGCATTACAGAAATCATCAGCATTCCGAAGTTATGAGTCCAGAACGCTGGCACTTACTGATATGTAGCTCGTGATAAAATTGACGACTTCACGCTGCTTCTCAGAGGGTAGGGCACGGATGCCCAGGGTGTCGAGACAGAGTTGTACAACAGAATCAGTGAGGTGAATGTAGTCGGGTATGCGCGCTCCGTTCGCGAGACAAGCTGCGGCAGCGAGGAGGGGTCGCAGGATGCCTATGATGGCTTTGAGGTCGGGTGAAGAGTGTGAATCCGCAGAGGTCTGCAAGGGTAATGAATCCGCCATGGGATTGAGACTTGAGAGAACGAGAACGAGGGACGAAGTTGAGATACTTACCTGCCAAGGACTGGGTTGACCTTTATAACTGTCCTCTCTTCACTGCATGCTCTTCATGTCCCGCCTCCGTGCACGCGTTGGTCAAAGCGAGTCCGGGAGTTCAGCGTGTGCAGCAATGCGCAAAGCCAATCGTGGCTCCAATTCTGCAGCGTCAGAGTCAAAGGATTGCTTGATTGTTGGCTCCGCCGGAGTGTTGTGGTCAAAGGAAGGAGATTCTAGCGACAAGCTAAGGCTGGTGGGGCACGCAACAGAGACAATGGAGGATAATGTGTGGTCTCTTTGCAGAACACGGGTGTCATGGTTCGGTTGAATGCTGCGGCTGGTGGCAGTGCAGCTATCCTTTGGGGGACGCAGGCGCTTGGCCGGGGCCAGCCATGCTCCGTACGCTGTCTTAAGAAACCAAAAGATCTCTTTGTTGATCCTTTGGTTTCTTGAGACAGCGGGGCAGTGACTTATGGCTGGCCCAGGGGCACAGGGGCTATAAAGGCCGTCCGCGACTTACTGCCTCTCTCTATCCCCACATCCACGCCTCTCAAACCACACTCTTACTCATTCGACTTCTCCGCTGCTCGCTTGTCTCTGCTCCCTTCCTCTACTTGTGCTTATTCACAAGTAATACATACCCATGAAGGTCCTTACCTAGCACAGCAAATTGACCTAGGCCACAATGGCATTCTGCCCGATCCTTGGAATGTAGCCTGGAATTCCTGGGAGAACAAAAATTCCACATTCCCAGCCAGTACACTTCTGCTTGTTTATGCAGTGTCCATATGTCTCACCAGGCAGAATACTGGTGTTGTCACTCATGGTCTTAAGGACAAGTGTAAAGAGAGACTTTTTGATTGAGATATGAATGAGCTGATCGAGCTGAAAAAGGGGAGGTCAGAGTGATGCAGCCTGCTGCTATATAAGGGGTGAGTTCTCATATCTGAGCCTCTGTGTATTGAGAATCTGCTGATCTCAGTTCTCATGTGACAAAGGGTATCATGTTGTGGTGCACTGCCTGTGGCCACCTCGAGCCTAGAGTAGTATAATGAGACTGCCTCAATGTATACATTGTGTTGAAAACAGGCGAGCGCGAGCGGGGGCGACGACGAGCGAGGCGAGCGGGATACAACAACTTGGAGATTCGCACTACATACGAGTACATTGAGTAGACGCTACCGAAATAAGGTTCTTGGCCTTGTCCGAGCTGTACAGAACCGGAGTCCGGCGGACCGCGCCTCCGTGCGACCGGTCCTGGGGTTACCACTTTCAACACGCCCCTTAAGACCAGGACCATGTCGCTAAAAAAGACGTATAACCTCAGGGCCACCGCCAGAGTCGACCCTGGCAGTGCGCGCATGAATACGCCCCTCCGACCTATCGCCTGCATCTTCATCGTCTCCGCGAGTCTTCTTCGGCTTGGCAAATGACTTCGGAGTGGGGCACTCACGGATGTAGTGGCCGGCACCGCCGCACTGGTGGCAGGTGACCTCCGAGCGAGCGATGAACGCACTGAGCCCCGAGGTGTCCATGACGCTGGACTGGGCGCGCGCAAGCTGGGCCTCGAAGCCGGTGATCCGAGTCGTGACGTCCTTGATTGTGAGCGAATCGAACGGGAGTGATTCCAGCTGAGTGAGGACGGGGGCGTACTGCGGGGGAAGACCCTCAGTGATGACGAGGATCGTGTCGACGACCGTGGCAGGGCAGGGGGTGTGGGAGAGCTCGAGGGCTCGAGAGCGGACACGGCCGATCCAGCTGATGGCGGACTCGCCCTCGGTCTTGACCATGCGAAGGAACGAGCGACGGAGGGAGAGAGCGGAGTTGACGGAGGAGGAACGATGTACCTGTTCGAGTCCTTCCCACATTTCGCGAGGGTTTTCCATGCCCATGACGAAAGGGACTTGGGAGGGGTCGATCGCGAGGATTATCTTCGACCTCGCTAACTCCCGCTTCTTCTGCAGCACCTGTACGCCCTTTGGACCCTTCGGGAAGAGCTCCTCGGTCGGCACCTCGGATACGGGCCGGACGACGTCGTAGAGGTCGAGCGCGGTGAGGACGGCAGTCATCTGGATGCGCCAGATCTCGTAGTTGCCCTCGACCAGCCGCATGACGCGGTGTTCGCTGGCGCTAGGCTTTTCGTCCATGTTGGAGGAAGGGGGACAGATAGACGGGTGAAGGAGGAATGGGGGACGGGTAGGGACAGGCAGCTAGATGTCGAGTAGCGCGTAGTCGGACTGCGGTGGCTCGGGAGGCTTCCGACCGTTTGCGAGCGGTTGAGTGCGAGTGGCGAACGAGACAGAGCGAGCGTTATGCAGGGCTCATAACCTGTTGAAAACAGGCGAGCGCGAGCGGGGGCGACGACAAGCGAGGCGAGCGGGATACAACAACTTGGAGATTCGCACTACATACGAGTACATTGAGTAGACGCTACCGAAATAAGGTTCTCGGCCTTGTCCGAGCTGTACAGAACCGGAGTCCGGCGGACCGCGCCTCCGTGCGACCGGTCCTGGGGTTACCACTTTCAACACGCCCCTTAAGACCAGGACCATGTCGCTAAAAAAGACGTATAACCTCAGGGCCACCGCCAGAGTCGACCCTGGCAGTGCGCGCATGAATACGCCCCTCCGACCTATCGCCTGCATCTTCATCGTCTCCGCGAGTCTTCTTCGGCTTGGCAAATGACTTCGGAGTGGGGCACTCACGGATGTAGTGGCCGGCACCGCCGCACTGGTGGCAGGTGACCTCCGAGCGAGCGATGAACGCACTGAGCCCCGAGGTGTCCATGACGCTGGACTGGGCGCGCGCAAGCTGGGCCTCGAAGCCGGTGATCCGAGTCGTGACGTCCTTGATTGTGAGCGAATCGAACGGGAGTGATTCCAGCTGAGTGAGGACGGGGGCGTACTGCGGGGAAGACCCTCAGTGATGACGAGGATCGTGTCGACGACCGTGGCAGGGCAGGGGGTGTGGGAGAGCTCGAGGGCTCGAGAGCGGACACGGCCGATCCAGCTGATGGCGGACTCGCCCTCGGTCTTGACCATGCGAAGGAACGAGCGACGGAGGGAGAGAGCGGAGTTGACGGAGGAGGAACGATGTACCTGTTCGAGTCCTTCCCACATTTCGCGAGGGTTTTCCATGCCCATGACGAAAGGGACTTGGGAGGGGTCGATCGCGAGGATTATCTTCGACCTCGCTAACTCCCGCTTCTTCTGCAGCACCTGTACGCCCTTTGGACCCTTCGGGAAGAGCTCCTCGGTCGGCACCTCGGATACGGGCCGGACGACGTCGTAGAGGTCGAGCGCGGTGAGGACGGCAGTCATCTGGATGCGCCAGATCTCGTAGTTGCCCTCGACCAGCCGCATGACGCGGTGTTCGCTGGCGCTAGGCTTTTCGTCCATGTTGGAGGAAGGGGGACAGATAGACGGGTGAAGGAGGAATGGGGGACGGGTAGGGACAGGCAGCTAGATGTCGAGTAGCGCGTAGTCGGACTGCGGTGGCTCGGGAGGCTTCCGACCGTTTGCGAGCGGTTGAGTGCGAGTGGCGAACGAGACAGAGCGAGCGTTATGCAGGGCTCATAACCTGTTGAAAACAGGCGAGCGCGAGCGGGGGCGACGACAAGCGAGGCGAGCGGGATACAACAACTTGGAGATTCGCACTACATACGAGTACATTGAGTAGACGCTACCGAAATAAGGTTCTCGGCCTTGTCCGAGCTGTACAGAACCGGAGTCCGGCGGACCGCGCCTCCGTGCGACCGGTCCTGGGGTTACCACTTTCAACACATTGGGTCCCCAGTTTCTGTCCTCGCACTTGAAGTCAAATCCTTGCCATGTGTCTTGCTCTCTATCCAGCTCATTGTCACTATTCCAAGAGAATCCCTGTGTCCCTTTGTTGCTGAGTGTCCGCCCACCTGGCTTGGCCCCTGCCTGCGTTGGCTCCTCATTTATCTCTGCTGCCAGAGGCACAGATGTGCGCTGGTCCACACTATATGCTGGGTTGGTATTGACCTCCTCAACTGGATCACCTGGATTGCCAGTCCAGTATCCTTGATTGATTGCAGTCTTGTAACTGAACTCATAGAGGGTGAGGGAGGGTGCAATTTGCTTGGTGTGCAGCTTATGGTAATTCAATGTGTCTTGGGTATAGTTGAGGGTGGCCTGAATGTGTGAGTGAAAGACAAGGAAGAGGCAGACACCATGGACCTCCTCATTCATGTCTAGGCATGCCTACTTGAGGTGCATAAAGATCTGGTGGAACATCTTGAGGCAGTCTTTGTGCACATTGTGCCAGAGACACTTGATGTGGATGGCATGTAACATGAAAAGATAGATGTGGCCTACTGTCCTTGGAGAAAGGCATGGTGATCCTCTCCGCCCTCTCCCTAGTGCTCAATCAACTTGCACTTGATGTCATTGTTGTTGGTTCCATAGCTGCCCTGAGCACGGCTACCCCACAGCCATAGAACCCAGTGGTGTCCATAAGGGCAGGCCAGGCATACAAGGGCAGGCCAGTGATGTGCATCATACTTGTCTACAACCTGATTTTGCGACCTCTTTGGACCTTCAAACAACTTTCATCCAACTTTGATTGCCACTAGCTTTGTCTTCACTTTTCTCCTATCTCAATCCCTCTTCTCTCTATCTCTTTGACACCCTTCCAAGCTATTGTTGACCAGAATCAAGTTGTACCAAACCTTGTTGAGCCCTAGCAAGTCGTATCAAACCTCGTCAGACTCTAGCAAGTCAGACCAAGTGACCTCTACTGTATCAACACTGAGCAACCTCAATCAACCTCAAGCATCCTACATCAATGTGGTTCAACACAGTATCATCCCTTCTCATCTCATCGCTCAAACTGCTTCAGAGTGGGTTCACTATGATTTCAATGATCATTGAACGGACTTAGTCTTCATCATTGCTTTGACTATGCTCTTTGTCTTCAGTTCGTTTATCATTTTTCTATTATGATTTATCTTCAGTTCATTTAGCATTGCCTTATTACCCTGCAACTCTTCGACCCTTCATCATTCATCTCTATGTCTATTCATAGTTCAACCTTTCGCTGTTCAAGCCCCTTTTTCATTCAACTTTGGTTATATTCTGAGACTCTATTCCTTTGGCTTTATTAGTTTTTGTTGTTACATTCAAAGCCCTTTGGTTCGTAGATCATGTCATTAGTTCGTGATGATTGCGTGATATGGTCCGTGTGCTAGTCATACTTCGAATAGCATGCTTAGTTGTTTGAGTTCAAAGCTCCTCTATGTACAAGTCAGTTGTGCATCACACCCAGCAGCAAGTTCAAAGTTGAGTTATATTGTCAGCTTTGAACTTTGTTGTATTGTCAACCAGTTCAGAAGTGAGGTCTAAGTCTGGCTACAATATAGTAAAGTCCAAAAGTCCGGAGAGGAGTAGCCGAGACATAAGTAAAGGAGGTCAAGAACCGAAGTCAAGCAGAAGTAGATGATCAGCCAATACAAAGTATAGTAAGATTGAATTAACAGGTGGATGCAATCGAGGAGGGATACAAGTGGAGTCGGATACAGAACAGATACAGATAAGACTGGAGTCCAGGTTAGGTAAGAAAGCGGTAAGGGGTGAAGTGATCGACAATAGTAACACATGTTAGACGGACCGGAGTTGCGGAGTCTGGAGCAGGTTTAGACTGGAGTTAGTGTCTTATGGGCATGGGATGTAACAACTTCCCACACCTTTCCTCCCTCTTCACCCACCTCCTTGGCCTTGAAAGCTTCACTCCAAGCTCCCTTTTCCAAGCTGCTCTATATTCTGGGAAATCTGATCTTGTCTGGAGTACATATTGCAACACGATCTACTAACCACTTCATCCATATGGGTGCTTGTAGCCATGAAATCCATAAGGTCCATGAGTTGACTCAGTATAAGTCCTCGCCCGTCAAGTGGCAACTTCACCTATAATGTCTGAACTGTCATAAATTTTGTCAGTGTGTGCATCCGCTGATGCAGTGCTGCATGCATTATGCCTGTCTTGCTCTTATTGCAGTCATGTAGGAGTGTGCCACAATGAACATCCAACTCTGACTTGGTTAGCTGTTTTTTCAAGTATTAGAACCTACTAAACTGTAGCAGTACATCAACAATAGTGTGCTTGCTCCTGCGGAGTATTGGGCCACTCGGATTAATGTCTACTGTTTGCTGATACAAACCTTCATCTGCAGCCAACATGTCAATGGGCAGATGTAATATGTGAGTTAGTCTGTTCAACTATAGAGATTCAACCAGGGGTCCGGGGTATGACACAGACCTGTAGGGTCCAACATAGCAGTGGGGGGGTTTGTGACCTGTGACACTGCTGTTGTAGGTGGCAAACAATTCTGGATTTGGACATCTGAATGCCTGAAATCACCCTACTTTGGCCTGCTGCTAGCAGTGGGACCCCTTGTGACCTGTGACCAACAGGCCAAATAGTGGTGCATTGACTGGCCTATGACGTGTGATGTGCCACTATGGTTGAATCTCTACAGTAAGTATTAGGTGTAAAACACAGTGTATGTGCAGTGCATATTACTGAAGCAGGTGGTAAATCCACACTTTAAGGACACAAACAGGCTTGGTGTTGTTGGAGAACAGCCAATGCTGAGGAGGAACAGCTGCACACAGTCATCAGCAAAATGCAAAAACTCTGAGGCATCTGAGAGTTCTTCCACAGATGTCCTCAGAGGTCAGATAACTCAGACTTTAGAGCCCCCTCCCGAACCATACATCGCAAAATTGGGGTTAGTCCGAGAGCGGGCTGTCGTGGGATGTGGAGGACGATAGCCAGTGATAGCACGCCTGAGCTGTATGGCAGTGCATGATCGTACACGGTCTGCAAGCGCCAAGTACGATCACCCAATTTCTGGTGCTACGACGTACGACAACTGTTCGATAGCACATAGCGTGCCGATACATGAATGCTAGTGCAATGTAGACCTGACAAGTCAGGAGTGAGCCAGGTTGCCAGCACGATATCATTGGGTCACTGCCTCATTGCATGTCATGCTCGTCTTCACTAGAGCCCGGGTCGGCATCGTCTTTTCGGAAATGCCAATTATGTTGCGTAACAAGAGAGGGCGCGCGAGGAGACGCAGGATGCTCCTGAATGGGGAGGGAAAGGTCAAAGACTTGGGATGCGGCACCAGCGGATGACATCACGTGTCGCATCTCTGGGCTGCGCACTACGTACATAAACCGCGTTCGCGCTGTCACCACTCGCCCTCGCTCCTTGTCCTCTTACCACCACTATCACCTTCAGGGCTGTCCTGCACCATCGTGCCTTCCTACTTGTTGGTTTGCTGGCTCTGCTGCCATGCTCTCTGCTGCGCTCATACACCATGCCTTGACCTCGAATTGGACTCGTCTCGCTGGACTCGGACGCTACGGTCCCTCCATGACGACTACGAAGGGCGCTAGACCGTACGTGTATCTTCACCGGTACCCAAAATGTGCGCATAAATTTGCTTCGCTGATGAGTAACCTACTTTATCTTATAGGCTGGAATACAATCGAGGCTCAGTAAGTAGTCAGGGTTCCAAACCAGATGCGTAAGTCCCGTTGTTCATGACTATATGCGCATATATCGACCCCAAGATCACATGTTCTTCTCCCGTATGCTTGTGCATCATGGTGAGTCTTATGTCTGTCTGTCTGCATCTCCTATACCCCAGTATTCAAGTTGCCCATCTGCGTCTGCACCAGCCTCCGTTGTGTTTTTCATCTGCTCCTCCGATGCTATTCCCTCGCATGTCCTCCATTTCCCCGCGGCTTGCGCGAACCTTACCCGTTCCGGCTGTGTGCCTTATGTCAGGTTCAGGATCCTCTCATGTAGTAGCTCAGTAGGATGTATAACAAGTTGCACAATGCTCGAATGATGAGGCCTTGAGGGCGTGAGCGACATGATCTTCAGCATTTGGACGGATGTGCTATCGGACGTCGCACCTGTATGATAGCATGCTAGGGTCAGTATGACCATGTGCTATCGAACGTCCCCGATGTACGATCATTGCATATTGAGTGATATATGCATGGTGTACTCAGAACGTATGATACAGGTATGATAGTGGTATATACGTATGGTAGCATACTGTCAGACCCACGCACGATTTAGTGATGTATGCAATATGACTTTTGACCTGATTGGAGGGTCACTTTGAAGTCTGGTGAGCTTTGTAAATTCTGGGTTTGAATATAAGACTTCTCTAAGTTCTCAGAGTTTCGAATTTTTGCATTTTGCTGATGTAATCATGGTTCAACAACTTCAAGCCAAAGAGTTATCCAACAGACACGGTGATGTGCATCATACTGGTCTGTGCCCCGATTTTGCGACCTCTTCGCACCTTCTATCGACTCCCTATCCTCACTATCGTCCATTTCGCCGTCCTCCTGCCCTTCTCCTGCACTCCTTCGGCCTCATCGGCCAACCTGTGAGCTATCGTCAGCCTATACCGTCCCCAGTCGGCCTTGGTAGTCATCATTCGTCCTTGCTCAACCATCACCTCCCACCTCATCTCTCGAACGATGTCGAACCATAGTCCCTTGCGTTCGACAGTCGTCAACCAGCCTTCGTCTTCACTCCCATGGCCAGCAATTCATCTGTTCGTCAATTTGTCAGTTCATCGGTTTGTTGGCTTGTCGGTTCGCCGATTCGTCGGCTGGCATTCATTGTATTCCTGCAACTTTATCTCCCTTAGACCCTGCGACCCTTCGTCTATTCGAGCCTTTGAGCCTCTGAGTCTTCGTCCCTTCCCCTTTGCTATACAGTTTGGTTCGACCTTGCCTTAGTTCATTTCGTCCCGTTCGCTTCGTGTCAATTGGTGTGATTCGTTGATCGCGTCATTATGTTGCAATCGTTCGACATGGTCCGTGTGCCTAGCGCCTGTTCGGCGTTGTTGGTGCCGTCATTGTCGCATCACGCAATTAGCCTCGTGTTCGGCTCTGATTGGTTGTTCATCGCTTAGTCATAGGCCGAATCGCGTGCTTCATCGTACCATATTGTCGAACAGCATGTACAGCATCTAGTTAGAGGCCCCCTTCCCTTCCCCCCACCATCTACCCTCCAAATCAAGAGAACCTTTCCCCCTCTCCGTCACGAGCTCTCGTTTGCGGTCATTTCAATGCTCTTCGATGTTTTCACCAGTTTCGAGCCGGAGTCGCTCCAAGTCCAAGGTCCAGTTGAGTCACAGAGTCTTCTCATAGTTTCGCCGTATCGTCGGCCAGTGTCGTATCGTCAACCCAGCAAGTACTGTACCATTTCGAATTGTTCGACCAGCCCTGTGACCCGTGACAGGCCGATTTTGTCGAACATATTCGACCAACCGGCCGGTGACCGTGACATTGGGCGAAAATTCGACCAAAATTAGCCACAAATAGGGCGCGCGACAGCGCGCCGCCCCCGGCATCTCTTAACGCCGGTGATACGCCAAGGGGCGAAATGAGCGGATAACACCACACAAATCTCCAGCCAAGTGCTGTATGCACGTATTTTATATGCGAGGAGGGAAGAGGCTCCTAACCAATCCTAACTGATCGGAGACCTATGTCCAGGAGAACTACGAACGACCCCGGAGGACAGGAGCGTCCGGAAAGAGGCGCGGAAACCACGGAGATGAATGGAGGGAACTGCACGGAGACGGGACGGTAGGGAGGACTCAACGGTGCCTGCCCGGACGGCGAGGAGACTTCCGACGCACGGACGCGACAGGTGCGAACCACGTAGGACACGGAGAGGAGACCACGGAGATAGTAGCGGATGGAACGGGTTCGAACTTATCGATTCGACGACGGTAGGACTTCTTGACGGTGACGGCGGTACTTTCGACGGTGGAGCACGGAGCGGCGGCGGTAGACTTAGAGCTGAACTGTGGGGAGAACGGAATCTGAATTGCACACCGTGCTACCGAAGGTACAAAAGCAAAGCTACCCTAACGACAGCACGCAAGCCTCGGAAAGCCCTCGCAAACGGTCCTGAGCCAATAGGGGCGGGCGGAGCTCCTTGCGCACGGACCTGCTGTCAGCCTTTAACCACAGCTAACCAACCAGCGCGCGCGCCGAGCCCCAACCGGTTCGAGGCGCTGGCGACCGACGTTTACCCAAGATGGTGGCGCGGAGCTCCAACTCCGGCGATAACCACATCGGCCAATCAACTGGCGTGAAGGACGCTCCAGAACCCCTCCGACCATGCGTCCGTGACCGAGGCTGCGTACGAGACCCCGGAATTGCGGCTAGATGTCTCATCGGGGACGTGAACCGTCTGACAGGCCGCCGCTCGGTGCGGACGGGCTGCAGACCGCGTTGTCCGACCTGTGCGAGGGTTCGGACGGTAGGAGGGGTGACGGAGCGATAGGGAAGGAGTATGGGGCTGTGGCGAGCATACTGGCCGACGTAGGACGGTCGGGAGTACTGGGCTCGCTCCTGTGGAACCTCCGGAAGGGCGCAAATTCCGTGCATAGACGTGTCCGATACCTATCATCCCCTCCCCACTGAAATCTGGACCGTCCTCGGTCCATCCGATTGGCGGGCGGGATGAGGGGGGAACGACACCATCGATAGGCTGGCCCCTGCGAGTATTTAAAGTCGCCGTACCATCCAGCACTGTCCTGTAGTACCGAACGCCATGCCGAACGGACCTGCGACTTGGCCCGAGCTCCGGATCACCGTGAGGGAGGACGCTCTTCGGTACGCCGATGGTGCGGTGTCTCTCCTCGAAGCGGACCTTGAGTCTGGAAATTTCGGCGACGACGAGGTTGAGCTGCGACGCGACATGTCGACGATAGCTGATCTCCTGGTACGTCCCTATCCTCTCCGGAGTGCCTTCGGTGCTGATTTCCGCCCAGGACGGGCTGATGATCCTCGGATGCACCCCCGGACAGGTACTCGAGCTATGCGAGCGTACTCGGACGACCTTATCGGAGTGGCCTATCGAGGCTGACCTCCGGAACGCTGCCGTGCGAGACTTCCTGGGCCGGATAGACAGCTCCCGCCGGGCGTTGCGCTTGGCCGCGGTGTCTGCCGAGGAACTGGACGTCTCTCGCGAGCTTCAGGTCGCCCGAGAGTGCCTCCTAGTGCTGAATCGTTCCCGACGGCCGGACCTGGCCCTGGCCTTCCGTGTTACTGCGGAGATCCGTCGACTCGCGGAGCGACAGGAAGAGCTCCGCCGCGAGCGCATCGCACTCGAGGACGGCCGGCTCCGAAGCGAAACTCGCGCAGTTGCTCGTAAGCGCTCCCTTCCTACGCGTGCCGCACGGTCTGACCTTGTTCTGCTAGGAGCGGACTCGCCGGTGCGAGTGGTGTACGACGTCGACGCGGGGGAAGACATCATCGAGGGCTCGGACGCCTAGGAAGGATCGGAGACGGGGAACTCCTCAGGAGGGCGTGCGGATAGCGCGGAGGGCGCGCTGCGTCGACGGAGCGCCCGTAGAATAGTCCTAAAGCGGAAATAAAGTTACTCGTTTCGGCATGACAGCGGATGAACTCCGTTGACGGCGAAGGCGCGGTGACGTCGCGAAGCCCGGTGCTTCCTGATTGTTTGACCTTCGTTCGTGATTGAGGACGCGAAATTTTTTGCCTCCGAGGCTCCCTTAAAGACCTGCCGTCGGGCGCGTTCGGTCGCTCGTGCTCCTTGACCGCTTCCTCCCTCCTCGACGCTTCAACATGGCAGCCCCTCTCTCTCCTAACGTCGACCTCAGCGACCCCGAGGACTTCACCAACGCCTCGAACTTCGCCTCCTTCGTCGAGGGCTTCGTCCTGGACGAGCTGCACCCCTACTCGGGCCGATACTACGGGGAGGCCGCGGAGCACTTCCTCCGCTACCTGGTGAGTTTCGCCCTGTTTGTCGGAGCCATCGGGGGCCAACCGGGCGGTCGACTGAATCCTCTAGGAGGCCGCGCCTTCCGAACCCAGCGGGGAATACCGGTCCCGCTTTCCCGCGTTTTGGGGGACGTTCAGCGAGCACGCCCCCCGGAGCTCCAGCGGGAGTTCTTCCGCAAGTGCAGCCAGGCGGTCCTGGCCCGGGACGCGGACTTCCTCCGCGCGCAAGTCCAACTCCACCAGGAAGGCATCAAGAACGCCGAGGCCCGCTTCCAGGAAGTGTCGCGCCGCGTCAAACCCGGTCGGCGGAACACTCCCGCGGACGTCGCGGAGGCTCGGGACTTGGAGCACGAGCTGAAGCTGGCGCGGAGCCGGCTTGAGGTCTACCAGAAGGCGGAGACCGCCGTCTCGGACTACGGTACGTTCCTACGCCTCCGAGGCGTCCCTTTTTGCGCTAACCTCCGGCGTGTAGTGAACTTGCTCGCGAACGCGGACCCCTCCGAGCCTCGCGCTCTCGAATTTACGGACAAGGACAAGTACCTCCCGTTCGCCCCGGACGTCGTAGCGAAACTCTTCAGGATCTCGCCGCTTCCTAGCCCGCCGCCCGCACGCACGACTTCTCAAGGCCCCAAGACCCCGCAAGGGCGCAAGGCTCCGCAAGGGCCGAAGACTCCGCAGGGTTCGAAGGCTCCGCCGGGTCCGAAGACGCCGCAGGGGCAGAAGCCTCCGCAGGACGACGGCGGCGATGAGGACGCGAAGGTTCCAGCGAGGACGACGAGCTCGCCAGCACGACGCAGGAACCCCAGCCCAGTGGCAGCAAGAAGCGCAAGCCCGCCAGTGGCTCGGCCGGCGCAGCGGCAGGAAGAAGCCCAAGACCGACCCCACGAGCGGCTCGGAGGAGGGAGTGCTGCTCTCCTTCGAGGGACCAGTAAGTCTCCGCTCGTTCCTGCCGTGGCGATCGTTTGCTAACTTGTAGGACCTTAGTGCGACCTCTGTCGCTCGAAGGGGGGCCGCTGCCTCCCGTCGGGGAAGGTCGGCCTCTGCCAGAAGTGCAAGAAGGACGCGCAAGGGTGCCGGTGGGCCGGCTCCAACGTCTTCGGCGAGATGTCCTGTAAGTCCGTCCTCTTCTCTGCCTTCCGCGGTGGCTGACCCTTAGCGTTCGATAGGGAACCGCAAGACCATCGCCCTCTTCAACGGCGAGGGCTGGGTCCCTATCCCCGGCACCCCCGACATTCGCTACATGGCCGTCCGGTTCATCGCGATCTTCGAGCGGGACCGGCCGCGTTTCCGGGTCGTCGACCAGGACGCGCTCGCTGAGCGGCTGCGAGCTCTCGGTCTGCCCGACGCCATCGCGCCCACTGCGATCCCTGCGGACTTCGCTCCGACCGTCGAGCCCGCGGAGGTCGCGGCCTTCCGCGACAAGCACAAGGGCTGGGCGGTCTTCAAGGTCCTTCCCTGGAACGCGCCCGCTCCTACTGCGCCTCCGACGACTCCTGCCGGGACTGCGGGGACCTCCTTGCCTGCGGGGGTCTCGTTCTCCGCTCCCTTCTCGGTCCCCTACCAGGGGGACTTGTCCGGACTCTCGCCGTTCGACCGGCTGGTCGCGGAGAACCGGCTGGAGGCCAACCGGCTGGTGTACGACATCTGGGGGAAGGCCCACGAGCTCGTCGCTCGGATGACGCGGGAGAAGGAGCTCACCGGAGAGACCTTCGGGAAGTATCGGTCGGAGGAGGAGGGGGTGGAGCTGCCTCCCAAGATCAGCTTTTCGCGGCTCGCGGCGACGGACCCCGGACAGGACCTCGTCGCGAAGCTCCTCCGGTTCCGTGCGCCTGGGGGTGGGGACTCCTGATTGCTGCTTCGGACGCCTCGGACGGTCCTCCTGTGTCAGTAGCAGGAGCGTTAGTGGGCTTCGGTCGCGCTTTGTACAGTAATAATTTTCTTGGTCTGTCCTTGTAGTCTCGAATGCTTTGTATATGCAAAGAAAATGAATGCTGTCTTGTTTTGAATTGGACTGAGTGGTAAGGATAGTGTGGTGCGCCGTAGGGCAGAATTGTAAGTACTAGTGTCTAGATGTAAAGGAATGTTGTAACGCATCGGACGGGGCTCGGACGCCTCGGAGGCGCGATATGCCCGGTAGTTGGCCACGTAGGAAACCTGATAGGAAGGTCCGGAGAGGTAAAGGAATGTGAGACGACCCTTAGAGACTCGGAGAAAATTCGGACGGTAGTGCGGAAGGAGAATAGATTGTCATAGGGAAGGGAACGGGGGACGTAAGTAAAGGGCAACAGTAGGTATAGTTTCTCGTAATGTAGTGCTTGGCGCGGGATATCCCTCCCCTCCCCACTGAAATGTCGACTGTCCTCAGTCGACGCTTCCGTGGGCGCTAAACCCGGGGTGGTTAATCCACGTCCTCGAAGTCCTCCTGCTCATCTACCTCCGTTGCTTCGATGATGCGGAGCTTGTCGTCGGAGACGTCGAGCGCACCGTCGGGCACGTAGATAGCTTCTCGGGCGAGGTACGGGATGAGTCGGAAGGCGGCGACGGGGCGGTCGAAGACGGCGCCGTTGAGTTCGGCGATGACATATGCTCCGCCGCGGTTCCGCTTGATGACCACGTAGGGGCCGAGGTAACGGGGGCGCATCTTGCGGTTGAGGGACTTTTCGATGGCGGTATTGCGCATGAGGACGAGGCGTCCGCGCTCGAAGTTGAAGGACTTGATTGTCCGAGCGTGGTCCTGCTCGAACTTCTGCGCTGCCTCGACCCGCTGCTTGAAGACCGTAGAGCGCAGGAGGCTGAGCTGCTCCGGACGCTTCTGGAGTGCGATGGCGCGTCGGACGATGAGCTCGGCGGTCGATAGCATCTTGGTGGGTACCGGCATCAGGTAGGTCGCCTCAGCGATGTCGAATGGCATGATTGGGTTCGTCCCGGTGACCGCGAAGTACGGAGAGCAGCCTAGGCGTCGTCGGACGGTGACTCTGTCCGCCCAGAGGGTGGTGTATACTCGGGAGACCCATAGGGAGGCATCCCCGTCGCAGGCCTTGAAGAGGCCGTCCCGGACGTGGAAGTGCGGTCTTTCGACTATTCCGTTTGCCTGCGAATTGTAGCCGGAGATACGGATATGAAAGACGTGGTACTTCTTCGAGAGGTACTCGAGGGCGGCTATCCAGGGGGACCCGTTGTCGGACACGATCTCGGAGACCGCGCCCCACCGGCACAGGAGATCTTGGTAGAGCCAGTCGCCGATGACTTGCGCGGTCTGCGACTTGGACGCTCGGCCTTCGACCCAGGACGTAGTAGCGCACCGCGCGTGGAAGAAGTGCTTGTAGGTCCCTGGCATATCCATAGAGTCGACGTGAACGCGGACCATCGGCGGAGCAGGGTACGGAATGGTCGGAGGGATGTGGATACGAGTAGTCTGGCGGATCTGGCACAGGTGACAGCTACGGACGTACCAGGCAACGTCGGACTTCATTTCCGGCCACCAGAAACGTTCCGCGACGAAGGCTCGGGTCGCGTAGATTCCGCGGTGTCCGATGTAATCGTGCATTTCGACTAGGACCTGCGAGCGGATGTCCGGTGCGAGTACCCTCTTGTGGGCCCCGTCTTCTGAGGTGCGCCAAAGACGGCCCTCCTTGTCGACGAAGAAATCCTTGGCCCACTTCGAGAGTCGGGTGAACTCCCGGTCGTCGAGCTCTGACGGGCGCTCGCGAGACTTAACCACTCGCGCGCTAGCTCGAGGCGTCGGTCCATCTTCGCTGCAGCGGATGTCCGCGGAAACCGATCGTACGGTATCGGCGGGACCTCCGGTAGCTTCGCGGACGTTCCGCTGGTTTGCTGCATGAGGATGGTGAAGGAGGGCGCGTCCGGTGCGGCCGGTGCGCGTAGCGGGGCGTCGGACAAACGGAGCGTCGGAGGAGGGTTGACCAAGTGCATCATGCTATAGAGCCGGTCGATCCAGTCGTCGAAGTCATCGTCCGGCTCGGGCGTGTCCCCGGCTGAGGTGGACGCCTCGACAGGCCGTCGGGGCCGTGGTGTACTCCGGGTACGTGGACTAGGGTGAAGTGGAAGGTTGTGATGGAGACTATCCAGCGGTTCATCGAAGCGGACGGGGCGTAGTCGGGGTGCCGGAGCATACCCTCGATGTAGCGGGCGTCGACTTCGACGACAAGGTTGCGGACCCCGATCAGGTGGAACCGGAGTGCGCGAGTGTCCGGTAGAGTCCGTAAAGCTCGAGCTTGGCCTGCGAGAAACGGGCTTCGCGCTCGTTGAGGGTTATAGAGCCGAAGCGATTGTAGTAGCGGATTTTCGGGTCGTTGATGTCTTGTTGGGCGAGGTGGTAGCCCACGGCGATGTAGGAGGTGTCGACGGCCAGGATGACAGGAGCGTCGGACTCGTAGTCGAGCGGACGGAGGGCGGGGGAGTCCAGGAGAGCCTGCTTGAGGTCCGCCATCGCCTGTAGCTGCTCCGCCCCGAACTCGAAAGGAACATCCTTCCGAGTTAGCTTGACCAGGGGGTTAGCTCGCTTGGCGAAGTCCTTGATGAAGATGCGGGCCACCCCGACCGTTCCGAGGAAGGCCCGGACCTCCGAGAGGTCCTTGCACGGTCCCCAGTTGGCGATGGCTTCGGTGCGCTTGACGTCGGGCTTACGCCCTTCCGGAGTACAGAAGTGCCCGATGGCTACGAACTCCGGTGGTCCTATGTTCGCCTTAGTCCCGGAGAACGTCCCGCCGGCATGCTTGACCCGCTGAACGCAACGGTTGACGTCCGGTAGATGTTCCCAGAAGTACCTTCGGACTCCCGGATTCGCCGGGATCATCTCCCACCCTCCTACGGCAACCTTGTACTGGTCCGCGGGGCCCTTGACCGTAACATCGTCGATATAGGGAAGGGTTACGTGCGGGATCTCCGGCTGCAGGATGAACGTGACGTCGTCGTGGAAGATCGGAACTGAGTTCGACCAACCCATCGGAAGCGTCGTAAGGCGCATAGCTCCGAACGGCGTCTGGAAGGTGGTTAAGTCGCGCGAGCGCTCGTCGATTTCCCGTTCGTCGTACCCCACGTAGAGGTCCAACGTCGTGCCACACGCGCGACCGGCGAACTGTTCCGCGAGGTGATCCGGGACCGGCGGGACTCCGGAGTGCTGGATGGTGACCTTGTTGAGAGGCTCGAGGCTGTGGACGATCCGAATGTTGCCGTCCTTCTTGAGTACGCAGAACCACCGGGACCGGTAGGACGCGTTGGAAGGCTCGTAGACTCCGGCGGCGATCTTCCGTTGGATGAGGGCCGCGGCTTGAGCGTAAATACCGGGCGGGATAGGGAAGTTCTTCTCTACCCACGGAACATGCGGAATGACCGGGAAGCGCACTGGGGGAACATGTCACGCCGGAAGCTGCCCCGCTCGGAGTCGTCCCACGCGAATGCTCCCTGTTGTTTGCACATGAAGTCGTCTAGGACGTCCAGCTCGGCGGGCAGTAACCATTGCGCGTGATGCGCTCGAAAACGCTCCCTGCGCTCCGCGGTGTAGCGTCCCGTCGGAACATACGGCGGAGGGTTCGGGTCTAGGAGCGGGAGGTCGGCTAGGGGTCGCCGATCCGGTTGCGGACGATGCGGTATTCTGCGGGCAGCTCGCCGATCACAGGACGGACCTTGAGAGCGACCGGCTTGTATTTCTTTTTGCTTTTTAGTAGAACCGTGAACGGAGGCTTGGAACCAGTAGCGGAGAGACGAGGGGTATCGCGGTTCGGGGGGACCGGTCGCTGCGGTTGGCTTTTCGTCTTGGAGACTGGGTATGTAGCCACCGGACGGCCCGGACCCACCGGAACCGACGTAGGAGATAGAGAGCCGGAAGCAGAGGAACGCATCGGAGAGACAGAGGACGAGAGAGCTGACGGAACAGTGGAAAAGAAGAGGGATTGGAGCGACGGTTTAGACGTGACCTCCTCGCAAGCGGACAGATAGGAAAGGAGAATAGATATAGGGGCACCGTCGGGCATGGGGGCGTAGGCGGTAGCCCGGGCGTGCTGGGTGGTATGCTGGTATTCTACCAGAAGGGCGACCTCTCCCCGACCGGCGGTCAGATCCTCGAAGGCCGAAAACCCATGGGCGGTTCCGACGTCTTCGGCGAGTCTCCGCGGGCGTAAGTGCGGAGGGTCAGGCAGCGGTCCGTGTTCGGACAGGTAACCACCAGCTCGTGCTTCTCGTCGGGGAGGTTCCGGCTGCTGACCCCCATCAGAGTCTCGAAGGGACGACCGAGCAGGATGTCGTAGGCGGCGTTCTCCACGACGTGCATCTGTAGGTAGATGGCGATCCCGCCCTGCAGCTCCAGTAGGACGTTGTTAGCTAGGCCTTTGGTGGTGTCCTTGGTTCCGTTCGCGGAGGTCATCGGATTCTTCTGCCTCTCGTCGCACGGGATGCCGAGCTCGTAGCATTTGTCCGCCGAGATCGCTACGACCTCGGAGCCGGGGTCGTAGACGCACTCTACCAGTTCCGCCTCGTTGACCCAGGCGAAGAGCGCCCGGAGTTTCTCGCTGGGCTTGCCGACTATGAGACTGTTGGAGCGGCTGCGTTGGCGGGGAACCGGCTCGTCCTCTTCGTCGTCGGCGTCGCCTCCCCGCAGCTGGAGGGACACGATGCCTCCGGTGCTTCCTGCCTCCTCGGGCGGACCGGACAGGTCCTCCAGGCACTGCACCGACTCCAGGACGTCTTCGGAGGTCTCGGGGTCGTCCATCATTACGGACAGGACCGACAGCGGGATGGCCGGCACGTCGAATGCGACGCGTTTGCTGCCCGTCATCTTGTGCGCCTTCTTACAGATTCCCGGAGCGAGACTGAAGAGCTCGGACACGGAGAGGTGGACCGACTGCTCGTTGACGAAGTTGCGCTGCCAACACGCTCCTCTGCATCCTTGTCCGCTACCGGCGGGAGGTTCCGGTACGCAGTAACCCTACCGGCGGGCTGCGCGGGGGCTTGTCCAGTTGGTCCGACGACGTGCTCGGATGCCGGTTGAGGTCGGCCGGCTGCCTCGGACGCGGGGTCACCTCGGGTGACTTAGCGCGGGGCGCGTTAGGGCCATACGCGAAATCTTAGCCTTCGGCGCACCGCGGCGAGGCGTCGCGGACTTGCGCGTAAGGGTGTACCGGTACGACGTAGGAAGGGTTGTTAACCACCTCCGGCGTCTCCGCTCTCGCGCGGGCGCTCCCTCGGACGGCTGGTCCTCCGGTATCTCCTCGATGTGTGCGGAACGCAGCGGCTCCTCGTCCGGTACCTCCTCGACTCGGGTCGCCCTGGTCGAAGGTCCGGAAGTACGGGCAGGCTTGCGGGCGGTCGCCTTCTTCGGAGGGCGCGCCGGAAGCTCGACCCCGTCGAACACTGCGCGCTTGCGCTTCTCGCGGTCCTCGAGGAAGTTGATCTTGTGACGGAGCATCTCGTTCTCCTCTTCGGCCGTACGTACGGACCGTTGGCCGGAGGCTGTGAGGACGGAGAACATGAGCTGCGCGACCGCCGGAGGCTCGGGCGGCTGGGGCTGGTTCCGATCGTAGTAGAAGCGGACTTGCTCTCGAATCGGACCCCTGCCGCGCGGAATGGGCTGGCCGTTAGCTAGGACAAGCTGGCCCGTCTGCGCAGAGCGTTGGATCAGGCCGTCACGGATGTCGGTCTCGACGTCGGGGCAGCGGCCTATGCTACAGTCCGTGTGACCGCAGTAATAGCAGTTTCGGTCGCGTTCGCGGGGCTCGTTCCGAGGGGGATTGTAAGCCTCCCGCCGTCCGGAGCGGGCTGCTGCCCTTGCGGATACCTCGGAACGTCGCGGGGGAAGCGCGGCTGCTGCTCCTGGTGCGGCGGCGGTTCGCGGACTTGGGGCGGGCCCCGCTGGAGTTCCAATCGGCGGTCGCGGTCGCGAGGCTCGTTCCTACCGCGCATAGCGGTTTGAACGGCCGTCTGCACGAGAGTCTGAAGGTCCTCCGTCTTGATTGTGATGGTCTTGTCGTCGGCCAAGGGTTCCTGCCTCGGGGCGGGATTCCTTCCGCGGAAGGCTCAGGCGCTCTCGGAGCGGCGTAGTGCCCCCCTGTCAGCGGCGGACGCAGGCTTCCGTACCGCTCGAACGCCGGATTCGCGTCGAAGTCAACGGAGTCCCCGATCGTATAGGAGATGGCCTCGTGCACCTGCGCCAGGGTGTAGGACACCGCTCGGGGCTTGTCCGGGACCTTCTGAGCGAGGCGTCCGTCGACCGCGCTCCGCTGCGAGGTGTTCAGGAGGCGTAGGAGGTTGTAGGCGGCGTCGCGCTGGGTCAGCTCGGGAGGCTGCTGGTTGATGAGGTACGACGCTATCGGGTGGTATTCGACGTAGAACTGCGAGTAGTCCGCTAGATTCTGGAAGCCCTTGGGATACTGACGGGCCATGAGCTCGTGGTAGTCGGCCATAGTGTACTGATGGTTCTCGTCGGCTCCGACGTAGTAGTCTACTACGGTGTCGCGCCACTGCTCGTACGTCGTATGCTCGTCGCGGAACTCGGGCATCGAGGACCAGCGGCGGGAGACCGGAAGCGGAACGTAGATCGTCGCACCGCGCTTCTTGTCCCGATCGTCGACGACGTTGTTCCTGCGCAGGAGGAGCTCGTACTGGTCGAAGAACCGCTGGACGGTCTCGCGGCCGGCTTCGTCCCAGATCGGGGCGCCGCGCTCGTTCGGGAGAGGCATGGTGTGTGGTCCGAGGTCGCGAGCACCGCCCTGAAACTGCTGAGGCGGCGCTGGCTGCGGGTTAGCCGGTTCGGGGTTGTTGATCGGGTTCGGGTTCGGGAGAGGGTCGTCCATCTCGGTAGTCGGAAGGGGCGGAGAGATAGGACGGGTAGTAGGGGCGGCCTGTGAGGTTGCTTCCTGAATTGTTGGTGGTACGGGGTTCCTGCGTCGGCGGGGTGGGAGCTCGAGAGGAGGTGCGAGAGGGATGTTCTGTTCGAGGTGGGCTCGGCGAGTCCGAGACCTTGACGTCGAGGTGTCCGAACGGGCTCGAGAGGTAGTGCTCCCTGTAGGGGAGGGAGGACGGGAAGCGGAGGAGGACGGCAACGGGGTAAGGGAAGACGGCTCCGAAGGGGAAGACAGGGCGGTAGCGAAGCTTGCGGATCCGGAAGGCGAGGGGGAGGTGTGAGTTCCTCGTCTAGTTCCTCGCGGAATGCGCGGAGACGTTGACGGAGTTCCTCGAGGGCGGTAGCGGTGTAGGAAAGGCTGTCCGAAGGTCGGACGGAGGTACGAGAAGCGGTTTCGGAAGGGGACGGTGATCTCGACAGTTTGATTGAAATCAGAGATGGCCACTAGTACCCCTCGCGGTGGGCTCCAATATGATACGCCAAGGGGCGAAATGAGCGGATAACACCACACAAATCTCCAGCCAAGGACTGTATGCACGTATTTTATATGCGAGAGGGAAGAGGCTCCTAACCAACCTAACTGATCGGAGACCTATGTCCAGGAGGGCTACGTACGACCCCGAGACAGGAGCGTCCGGAAAGAGGCGCGGAAACCACGGAGACAATGGAGGGAACGCACGGAGACGGGACGGTAGGGAGGACTCAACGGTGCCTGCCCGGACGGCGAGGAGACTTCCGACGCACGGACGCGACGGTGCGAACCACGTAGGACACGGAGAGGAGACCACGGAGACAGTAGCGGATGAACGGGTTCGAACTTATCGATCGACGGCGGTAGGACTTCTTGACGGTGACGGCGATACTTTCGACGGTGAGCACGGAGCGGCGGCGGTAGACTTAGAGCTGAACTGTGGGGAGAACGGAATCTGAATTGCACACCGTGCTACCGAAGGTACAAAAGCAAAGCTACCCTAACGACAGCACGCAAGCCTCGGAAAGCCCTCGCAAACGGTCCTGAGCCAATAGGGGCGGGCGGAGCTCCTTGCGCACGGACCTGCTGTCAGCCTTTAACCACAGCTAACCAACCAGCGCGCGCGCCGAGCCCCAACCGGTTCGAGGCGCTGGCGACCGACGTTTACCCAAGATGGTGGCGCGGAGCTCCAACTCCGGCGATAACCACACGGCCAATCAACTGGCGTGAAGGACGCTCCAGAACCCCTCCGACCATGCGTCCGTGACCGAGGCTGCGTACGAGACCCCGGAATTGCGGCTAGATGTCTCATCGGGGACGTGAACCGTCTGACAGGCCGCCGCTCGGTGCGGACGGGCTGCAGACCGCGTTGTCCGACCTGTGCGAGGGTTCGGACGGTAGGAGGGGTGACGGAGCGATAGGGAAGGAGTATGGGGCTGTGGCGAGCATACTGGCCGACGTAGGACGGTCGGGAGTACTGGGCTCGCTCCTGTGGAACCTCCGGAAGGGCGCAAATTCCGTGCATAGACGTGTCCGAT
>MARA01000077.1:0-67944 GCA_001792895.1 Lentinus brumalis | reverse complement strand
TGTAGCACTCCCAGCTGCAAAGAAGGTGAAGAAGCCGCAGCACGATGCGCGCGCAAGTGGATCGAAGCCAGTGGCTTTGAAGAAACGCAAGCGCAAGGCTCCTGCCACGCCGGCCGAGGCGCCGTCAGATTCCGACTCTGAGGGTGGTTCTGCAGCAGTTGCATCCCCGCCAGCCGCTAAGCGTGGTACGTATGGTTGCATACACCCCTTTTCCAACAAACAATGATCGATTATGTGCTCAGGACGTCCTGTACCATATGTTGAGATCACAACATTGCCTCCCATCTGCGGACCTCCTTGGCGAAGCGGCGCAAGGCTGAGCCCACGAAGCCCTTGCCGAAGGGTGCCCAATCTCACTCGCAGGAATATTCTTTACGCTGTGTAACTTGTCAGGCTATCATTACAACGTCACAATAGATGTTTGCTAACTGCTCTTGGTCATCAGATTTCACTGACGAGGCGTCAGAGGTGGAAAGCGAGGAAGACGGTCCGCCATCTGCATTGCAGACCCTTCCTCGATTGCTTCCGCAAACGACGGACAATACAGGCAGTCCCAATGTGTCCGGTAGCGATGAGGATCCGGACGAGTTGACCAGCGACGGTACGTGGATGCCTGTCTCTGTGTTTAGTCACATACTCAGTCTCATATTGCAGAGTCCGGCGAGTCTCATCCTTCGCCAGGGTCGTCCACGGCGGCCTCGTCGGTCCAGCAAGGCACCTCAGACAAGCAGCCGCCATGTAAGTTGACTCTCCATCTCACAGATTCACAGCTTATGTCCTTGTGTTTACAGGCTACACGCGCGTTCTGGCTGCCTTCTCGCAAGAGTACCTTGCAGAAGTGCTTCGCAGATACGAGACTGTCGCAGAGACGACGCAGCTCCAGCTTCCAGGTCTGGACAGCGAGGTGGATACCTTCCTCAAGAGATGGCACGGCGAGAGCCCGAGCAATGTGAATGTGCAGTTCGCGCGATCGGTCTCTCGTATGTGGCGAGTGCATCGGGTTCGGCAGAGCACTGCTGCCCTGTTCGAGCTCAACATTGCCCTCGACCGCCGTCGTCTCATGCTGTGCAACGCCGCTGCGTGGACGTGGCTCACGGTGCATGTCGTGGATGCTGCTACAGCAATGGCCGGGCAGCTCGTCCGCGACCGCCGCTCGTACTCTGATTCCTCGGATTGGCTGGAACGCCTCGTACGTGAGATTTTTCTCATCGTGCGGTCAAGGAAGCCGGGGCAAGTCTCAAGCAAGCAATTCCTTCCTGACCTGGATATTGCACCCACCGTCGCTCGCGTCCGAGGGAAACAAGTATCTCTCCGCGACACCACATCTGCTGTGATCGATGCACTGGTGCAAGTTCTAGAGACCTGGCTCAACTTCCCCTCCCGGACACAACTCTTCGCCGCTTATTTTGTCATCCATATCCTCCACATCGTACAGAACGAGGATGCGTTGCTCTTGCCACCGATCTGGT
The DNA here is from genome assembly GCA_001792895.1 of Lentinus brumalis. Classification (NCBI taxonomy): domain Eukaryota; kingdom Fungi; phylum Basidiomycota; class Agaricomycetes; order Polyporales; family Polyporaceae; genus Lentinus; species Lentinus brumalis. The sequence goes on along the minus strand of MARA01000077.1, from coordinate 66,475 downwards.
ATGCGCATCAGGAAGTCATGACGCAGGTACTTGGACGTCGCGGAGTTAAGTCAACGGCTCTGACCCCCGAGGATCTTCAACCCTTCATCGTCGCTCTTCGCTCCCACCCTATCGCATCCACAGCATCCCATGAGGCTGAGCTACTGCGCCAGATTTCCTCCGCACGATCTCGATGCATCCCCAGTCTTCAGGCGGTGTCTTCGTCGCTTATTTCGTTGTTACCGCCTCCGCAGAATGACCGTTCGTCGACGACATCATCTGCTCCGTCCAACACCCACTCATCCCCGACCGCACCCTCTGCGACAGCCCAACCTCGTCGTGTGAAACCTCGGATTCCACGCAATCCTCGTCCTCCCGTCAAGACGACCGGCCTCCCCACCCTCATTCAGTTCATGCGCGATGCCATGGTGGTCGTGCGGGAACCCTCCAGGGAGTCGTTCTCAGTGGTGCAAACAAAGATAGCGTCGAATCTCGACCGCTTCCTGCCCTTTCGCGAACATGGCCTCTCTCGCCGGAAGGTGCAAGGTGTAGGAGGCGCGTTCCATCCTGCCATCATGGATCTCCCGGGCGGCTTTGCTAGCTGTGTCCTCACCCGTACACACCTATTCAACTCACGTCTACTTCTGGAGCTCCGGTCGTCGAGTCATTACCGCAGTCTAGCTGAGTGGAAGCAGACTTTGCTCGACCACGGTTTCCAGGAGCCGAGTCCAGACGACAAGGAACAGAAGACGGCGATTGCTTCCCTCACTCCTATCCTGAACATGTCCTCGTACGGACAGCCTCAGTGCCGTCGATTCAAAGCCGTGCTGAAGGATCCGGTGAAGTACTTCCAGCAGGAGCAGCAGTTCCGCGACCTCTGGGCCCGGGTGCAAGCAACCAACACTGACGACCCTGAGTTGAAGAAGATTCCGTTTCTCCGCTTCCTCAAATGGACACAGTCGACGGTCAACAGCCAGAAGGTCTTCCCCATGCTAGGCAACCTCACCGGATATCTGCTCTCAGCCGACTTCGTCTATGCTGGTCGCGTTGCACGACCTTCTGTGGAGGAGATTGGCAGAGTGATAGCCCGGATGGGGTTGGGCTCTTTGCGGGACTCATTGCTCTCGGTCACCCTCTTACAATGGATTCAAGCGCAGAACAAGTCGTGGACGCCTTCAAGTACGTGCATGATGAACTGGAGAAGGCTTTCACAGCAGAGGAGCGAGAGTGGATGATGTTCGACCCAATCATGGTAGAGCACACGCTATGTAAGTATAACCGCGTATTGGGCCCCGGGGGCAGTGATTAGTTAGGTTACATAAGTATTCTTCTGGTAGTTGTACCCATATGTACGCTCGATGCGGGAACAAGTGTAGTACCTCCCTGTGGCAATAACCATTAGATGCAGACTTCTACAGGCGTATACATGTCCAAGCAATGCACTTGCTCTAAATCCACGCAATCTACTGGGCAGGACCCTCGGAGAGCGCAGAACGTTCTTGAGAAGGTCCCCGGTGATGGTCAGACGACGCATTGCCTTCTGAGGCGGCTCCGAGGGCCCTTCTTCCTCCTCGTCACTGTCCTGCTTCCCATAGTCGGCCTTGCGTTTGATCTTCTTCAACGGCGAGACCGCCCTACGGGTGATAGCACGGATAGATGCGATATTATAATCCTGCATAATAATGTGAGTTCGCAATGTTTAAGTTCTGACAAGGTGTTGGAGGCTCACCCGCTGTACCTCGCTACTGAGCAGACAGATGGAGCGCAGCTTCGGAAGGAAGACATACTCGTGCCGTCCAACTTTGGCAAGATGTACGGCAAACCGCACCTGCACCATGTTGCTCGGACAGAAGATCTCAGGAGCCGTGCGCTCAACCCGCTCGCTGGTGCTTGAGCGCTCCGCAAACTGAGGCCTGGGATCATTATGATCAGTGCCTTGTTGCGTACAATCAGAACTAGAAAAACTTACGCGGCAGAGGCAGGCATGCGCTGCCAGTAGAAGACCGCGTTGTCGAGGGTATGAACCTCAGTTAGCAGTAGAGGACGGAGAATGTTGAGCGGGTCTATGACTTCGGCCATATCCGGATGGATGTCGTCAGCAGCCTGGTTGCCGGGCGTGAGATAGCGGCTACTGAAAGTCAATGTGAGGTCGCCCTCGGCTTCTCCGGGCATCCAAGTTCTCAACTGACAACCACGCTGCTGGACCTTCCCCTTCGCATGTTGGTACAAAGTACTCAGACCACGAACCGCTTTCTCGAACATCTCGCTGCCAAGACCCGTCAAGGTCACTGACTGCTTAAGACTGAGAAGGTTGCCGGGGTTCGGGTTGCGGGGAATTCTACAGGTGTGTATTTCGTTTGGGATAGGGAGCAGAGTGGATAGAAGGAAGAGCTTACTGGAAGCGGCGAATTGGTGGCAGAGTGCAGTCCCACAAGTACCCTTGAACGTTGAAGGTGCATTCCTCTCCGACGTCGGAGACCGGACGATCTTCATCATGGTCGACCAGCACCAGCATCGGAGGTTTGCGCAGCTCAAACAGACGTATGCAAGAGTCAAAGTCAAAGTCCTAACACTTCCTGTCAGCTGCATCCCACATCTATCTCACAACAATCCTACGTACCTCGCCGATGCTGGAAAGTTCACTTTGGGTCTCGTCCCTGCCAACACAGGTACGCATCTCCTTCTCGAGCATCTCTCCTACTCTACCATTGGCTTGTGTGTAATACTGGCAGATGATTGCATACTCACGATACTTGTCAGAATCTGTGCGAAGCTGCGAAAGAAGAGGCCCGCAGAAGGAGGACACAGTACTCATGACGACAGTGAAGACACGGGAGACTTGGACTGCAACGCGGGGTGGGCTGGCAGGAAGTGGAATGGGGGTGTCTGATTGCAGAGTTCAGGATCACAAGGTACTTGTGACAGCCTCTTCATGCTCTTCGGAACCATGCTCTTGCTCTTCCGAAACACCCCGTCCCCAAACAAAATCAACTGACCACTTGGAACGTTCCAGGTCTTGTCATGCAGAGGCTAGACAATTTTTTGCTGCCGGAAGCCCGTTCGCCGGTGATTTGAAGAATATGCAGCCGATTCGCTTGTGTAGTTGCGACCTGCCACGCCTGCTCAAGTGGCAGACACATCTGCTTCCTATGACCATACTTTCCTCATTTCATCCCTATTTATTACACTCAAACAAACGCATTTTTCTAACGCAATCTCATGCATCTAGCATTGGGTGCGGGAGATGTATCCAGCTGTATAAAACTTGGGAATGCTGCTGGGCGTCCTGATAGCAACTAGCGAAATCAAGCGAGCCATCACCACACGATATCTGCGCAACCCCAACTCTCTGCCGTTCGGAAGTCTCCTCCGGGATAACACGAGCATGGCTCTCAGAAATGCATAAATACCCCCGCGCCGTTCCCTATCCTCCAGAGTTCGATCTCCCTTCGCACTCTTCGTCCGCACCTCACTCTTTGCTCATCCGTGCTGTCTGTCCCCCATCCTCCAACCTCTCCAACTTCCTCTCTTGTCGCACTCTTCTACTCCCTCCAATCCTCGCTACTCTTCTCACTTCCACATGGCTCCCCGCAAGAACACCACCAAGGCGTAAGTGCCCTGCCAGCATACTTCTACTTTGTCTGCCGACTGACATATGCTTCTCCTAGTACTGCCAAGGTCACTCCTCCTCCGAAGACGCATTCCAAGGCAGCCAAGTCCACGCCTGCCAAAGTCACCCCGAGGATGAGTACCACCGGAAGTCGCACCACTGCTGCCAAAAAAGCTGCCACCGCCAAGGCCGCCAAAGTGTACGTTCATTCATCTTTGTCTGTTGTGACCACACTTATCTTTTGTCTTCAGCGTTGAGGCCCCCAAGGCTGTTCGTGGTGGAGGACGTAAGAAAGCAATCAGGTGAGTCATCCTTAGCAATCTCTATCACATTGCTCTAAGTGCAGGTAGTCCGGAGTACATCGACAGCGAGGCTGAGGAGGCTGAAGAGGACGATAACGAGGATGCCGAAGAGGCCGGCGGAGAGGATGAGGAGAGTATGGAAGAGCGCACTGCAGAGGATCTTGGGTGAGTTCATCCATGTCTCATACTTTGCCATGTCATTCTTATCCAGGGTGATGTTCAGCAGTGACGAGGAACGCTCTGTTGCGGGCTCTGATGACGAGGAGTATGCGGATGTCCGCAACGAGGTAGAGATTACGCCCAAAGTTGGGTACGTCTGCTCAGATAGCAGTGTGGTACTACATGGCCGCTGACCCTATAAATAGGCGTTCTCTGAAGAAGGGAGAAGTCCCCGTCAGCCAAGGCTCCCCCTCTCCCAAGTACGTACACTGCACAACTTGGTTATGAGAATGACTGTTCACATACCATCATCGTACAGCAAACGCAAGACCGCTCCGGCCAAGGTCGCTCCGGCGAAGGTCATCAAGGCCGCTGCGACCAAAGGTTCTCTTGTGAAAAACCGTGTTCCGACCCCTGCCAAACGGGGCAAGCGTGGGAAGGAGTATGTGATGTTGTCCTGATGCGTCCACACATATCTTATGTTACTCTAGGGAGGACTCCGATGACGCTCTTGACGAGAGGTAGGTACCCCGCTTATTCCTTCTCTGTCGCCAATCTGACTTGTTCTTAGTGCATCCCCGACCAAGAAGACTCGTACTGGGTCAGTTTCCTTTGCTGTTGCTGATTTTCAATCCTGATTGTTCTGCAGAACCGTTCCAGATCCAGTGGAGGCCTCTGATGAGGAAGATGATGTTGTTATGTTGGACTCTCCTCCTCCCGGAAGGCAGGCAGATCGGTGCGTAATATGTTATGCTTTCTCTGTGTGGATGTGTACTCATGTCTTGTCTAGGCCTAGTTCGGCCAAGTCTACTCCCAAGACGCTCCCTCTTCCTCGCCGCCAGACCATCAAGGCGGCGGCTGAGAGAGCTGCAGCTCAGAAGGCCAGTTCGAAGAGTCCGACAAAGGCTGCGGTGGGCAAAGGAAAGGTCACCCGCAAGGCTAACCCCCCGAGTGAGTAGTTATGTGTTTTAACTGTGTCCGTAACCTTACATTGTCTGCAGTTCTAGCGACAACTTCTTCAACCCGGGGGAGGAGGAGATTGATGAGGAGGAGTAATGCAACCCTATCCCAACTTTGACTCGTCTCTTATAAGCCTTTGCTCTCTCTTCCTATAGTATCAAACGGCAGACTCGCCTGTTCAAAGGTCACTTCAATTCTGCCCCTGTGATGTTGGAGGATGATGTAGAGGATATCCGGGAGACGTACGTCTGTTCAATCAATTTGTTACACACCTCTCATTGAAACATTCAATGTCAGTATCAGCGACATCAAGATCAAGCAGGAGAGGGAGCCACGAACACCTCGGGCTTCCAAGATCAAGGACGTTCAGTTCAAGAAGTGAGTACCGTTTGCATTGAGCTCAGGGCCATGCTGATTGGCATACCAGGGACGTGGACATGGAGGTGGACCCCGAACCTTCCTCGTCCTCAGATGTGTCTCCGGAGATATCAGACATCTATCTCCAGAATCTTCTGGAGATGAACATCCACGACAAGGGCAAGGATTGCTCTGTTGGGGTTCTTGACTACAGCACTCCTGACTCCATTGACCCGGTCCTTCTTCCGACGTACTCTGCTCTTCCTCGGGTGCAGTAAGTACTGTTGTGACTATAGCTAAGCATCACATTGAAGCTGACGGTGCTCTCCACAGACCGTGTGAGGCAGACTTTGCGAACAACCCCATCATGACGGTTTCTCCCCAAGCTGGGATATTCAGTGAAGATGCATACGACATCTGTCGGCAGTGAGCAGTACTCTTTTGTCTTTGCTGTTCCCTCTGGTAACGTTGTATGCTTCTCCAGGTCCGTACTGCGGGTCATGCTCTATGCCGGTGGACGTGCCAATCCAGAGGACGATCCCTTTGTGATCAACCCTGCTCGATATGACCCTGCAGATGCCATGCCGTACACCTTTCCCGGAGCTAAGGCAACAGTGCTCTGTGCAAAAAATGCCAGTGATGTGGCCCCCTCCCGTCTTATCTGCGTTGACGTGGTTATTGTTCTTGACTGCAACATTGTTCACTGGACCAATGTGTACGGTCAAGACAAGCTTACTAAGCAGCTTGTGGGGGTCCCGATGCGCGGGGAGCACGAGCGTGCAACTGCTTTCTTCGGCACCGTGTTTGGTCACAACAAGCTGGGGATGACCTCCTATAGTATTGGCCAGAAGGAGGCGGCTGGCATTGCCTATCGCAGTGTCGTCTTCAACGCAGCGACACCTAGCACACCAAAGAAACCGGGTACGTGGTTATATTCTACAAATGAATCCTTGCTAAGATCGTGTTCCAGTCGCAAACATCAAAGGACTGGGGTTTACTCCAAGGGGTCCTCGCACGCCTGCAGCTCCCCGCATGAATGCTACCCCCACTCGTTCCCTCCTGGATATGCGCGACAAGACCGCCTGGGCTCATACCGATGACAGTGAGTTTACTTTCAATTATCTCTGATACGCAACAAGCAATGACAAACTCGCAGTTGGGCTGTGGGATGCACGGGAGTACTTCTGTGCAAACAAACCGGATTTGCTCGTTTACCGGCATGAGGATCTTACTTCTCTTCCACGCTTGTCCCAGGAGTTGCAGTCTGGTGACATTGCGCTTGTCTACTATTCCGCTTCCACGTACCAGACCACCTCCACCTCCTACTACTCCGCCAAGCACGTCATGTCCCACAACCTTTACGGTGTTGCCCTCCTTGCCCGTCGCAATGATGTCTGAGTAATAGTGTTGTACGCTTATCCCCTTCTTCAAAATCTCCCCTCCGCTTTGCATCAATCAATGGTAGTTCGATAATCTGTAGTTGCGCCCTCCCATGTATATGGCTATACTTGGAATATACCCGTATACTGCATTCTGTTGCGTGACTTGGAACAGGAAATACAACTAGGGACTTAGCATAAGTTCAAATGCGGTCACACCATTGCACGTGACATCAACCGCAACATGCTAGACGCGCAGAAAGTTCAACATGGGCGCTCATAGGCAATTCCAACTTCAACTCCAACCACCAGATGCAACTCACACTGTTGTACCGCCCTACCAGCCTGCCGCTACTTTGCCACTGGATTCTTATCCCCTGGCTTCTATCATATGTCTTGCTGTATGCAGGACTTGTCTCCAGTGAGAGCTATGCTGCTGGAAGACACGCCCTGAGCTCGCATTCGAGCAGGGTTGCCTTCCGTTTGGAGGACCAATCTGGTACGCTAGCACTTTGTACCATGCCGTTCTCCACCCATACTTATTGCTCTTATCAGAACTCCAACTGCTGGTCACAAGACCTTCAGGCAGGTTTGGCATAGACGTGTCATCCGCGCTTGCCAGACCTAGGGTTACGTCAGACACCCTTTTAGAAAGTTCTGAGTCCCTTGTGGGCAGGGTTCTGGGAGGCACCCTCGGTGCAAGCCTCCCGTTTGTCTGTCAACACGTCGGCATGGTGGAGGAGTCTACAGACTCTGCCGCTGCGCCTGATGTTGTTTTGTCCTTGCATGAAATTGGCAATGTTGCGTCTTGTAGAACACTATCGCATAGCCTTCTGAGCACCATGCAGCGAGTGCGGAAGCGTATATGCATGGCCAAATGGGCACAGATAAGATCTATGTATGCATCCCATGACCATGGTCCAGAGCTCCGTCGTTTGATATGTCCGCAGCAGTACCGTAATCCCTTGCACCGAGCGAGCACATCCCAGGATCACATATCGCTGACCTCTATTGAACCTCCTGCATGTTTTGGTGGTGCCAAGTTTCCTCGACGACCTCAACAGGAAGGACCTTCTCATACCCGTATTTGGTCAGGCAAAGATGTCACTCCGTATGTTCTACAAGGAGATGTGCAACCTGAGTGCAACTATCGGTTTTTGTCATATGCACCGCTTTCTATTCTGTCAGACAAATCAATCATTGCAGCGGATATTCCTATACATGAGTTTGTCCGTAAGATGAGTAGATCGGTGCTGTTGGACTTTGCTCTGAAACATTCAATGACCAATGTTACGGTTCGTCACAACAAGTCTACTATCATAGAACACATACAGTCACATGAGTGTGTGAGTTGCCCAAAATTTGCATCGACATTTGCCCAGGTTTCTCTTCCACAGTCTAACAAAGCTCGAAAGAGGGCTAGTCGCGCAAAGTGTATGACCAAGGCTATCAACTTCCCTCCTTCTCCTCTTGATGAGAACCTCACAGATGCTACGGTACGAGGGTTTGCAGAAGATATTCAAATCTGTAATTTCATTGAATCTGCATGCGCTGTTTGCGGTCTACTGTCTTACAAGTCTGAGATGTCAAGGCTTGCAGATGCCAATATTGACAGTACCCTGTTGATCCCGGACACTCCAGTGACAAGGGCTGAACGACAAACTGTTACAGATCCCATAAAGCCTCTCTCTGGCCCCGTTCTTCTGCCTCAATGTGATGATGTATGCAAGACCTGCTTAGAAGAGCTGAGTGAAGGGAAAATGCCTCCTGACGGTCTTGCGAATGGTTTGTGGATTGGAGAGGTTCCGCCCGTGCTTCAGAATCTCAGTTGGACAGAGAAGATGCTGATATCACGCGTGAAGCACAATATATGCACCGTAAAAGTTCATGTCTCCGGAATGTCCAAGATGAAGGCTAATGTTGTCAGTCACTCTTTGCCAATGCCCAAGATATATCACGCGTTGCCTCCGCCTCGTGATGACTTGGATGAAGTCCTAGCATTTATGTACATTGGGCCCAATGTTCCAACATATAAAGAGTTCAAGAGGACTCCGATGCTGGTGAGGCGTAACAAGGTTAAGGAGGCCCTCGAGTGGCTGAAGCTCAACCATGAGGACTATGCAGACTTGGATATTTCATATGAGAACCTAGACGCATATCCAGAGGATGAGCCCCCTGTTGTAGTAAACTACACTATGAGCATGGCCACAAACAAGGACTCGGAGTCGACAGCTGTAAATGACACTGAAGAGGATGAGGGTGTAGAAGATGGTGACTGTCCATTTGTAGTCCATGGTCTTACAGGCACATATCTGGAACATCTTGGCAAAGTGCGGCCCTATGAGATTACTGCGCGAGCTGTGGAACATTTCAAATCTCAAGGAAAAGCTCTCGGTATAGGACAGGCAAAGCAACCAGAAAGTATATACGACAACCCCCAACTCTACCCACAGATGTTTCCATGGCTCTTCCCCTATGGATATGGTGGACTTAGAAACTCCCGGATCCAGAAACCTGTCAGCGAGGAGAGGCGCAAGCAGCAGTTGCTCATGTATCATGACAAGAGGTTTCAGCTCGAGCCACTATTCCCCCTAGTTGCCCTCAATCACGAACAGATCAAAAAGTCAGCTACTGCTGGATACTTACTAGCTGACCGTAACAAGTTTAATGAGATAGCCAGTCGTATATTGAGCATCAGTTCCAGCACGCTGACTGCACTCATAGAACGACTGAAGGAAGGTCCTGTTAAGCCTGAAACGGAGTCTGAGAAGGCTTGCTTCAAAGTGCTCAATGACCTTGATCATGTAAACCACAAGGTTCAGGGATCCATCACGAGCAAGAAGTACATGCGAAATGAAATATGGTCATTGGTTTCCTACCTTGGAGCACCATCTTGGTTCATAACCTTCGCGCCTGCAGATGTCAAACACCCACTGGCACTGTACATGGCTGACACTGATCAGACGTTCGTCCCAAGGTTCCGAGACCAAGATGAGAGACTGCGCCTGATAGCAAACAATCCTGTGGCGGGTGCTAGATTCTTCAAGGTTATGGTTGACTTGTTCATTAAACATGTCCTCGGTGTAGGTTTGGACCGACCTGGAATCTATGGTGATACTGCCGGGTACTACGGGACTGTTGAGCAACAGGGAAGACTGACACTTCATCTTCACATGCTGGTATGGATTAAATGTGCACTGACTCCACAAGAAGTACGAGATCGCATCATGGATCCAGACTCGGACTTCCAACAGAAGATGGTGGAGTATTTGGAAAGTGTGCACAAGGGTGAATTCTTAGATGGAGATATGGAGTCTGTAACAAATAGGATTGCAAGTCAGAAGGCAAAAGACCCTTTCCGGGTACCCCCAACAGATACCTTGCCAAAAATTCCTCCAAAGAAATGTGACCACGAGGAAGACACGGACTGCCCCAAATGTCAGACCTACCGTGCATGGTGGACGAAATACATAGAAGAAGTTGATGAGATCTTATATCTGTCCAATGTTCACAAATGCACAACAAGGAGCAAGAATAGCAAGACCCCTAAGGGTGCTCAGAATAGCGGTATGCAAGAGTCTGACAACCGAGGATGCACAGACCCGATCACCAAGCTCTGCAAGGCCCGCTTTCCCCGAGACACATTCAAGGAGACCACAGTTGATCCAGAGTCAGGAGCTTTGATCTTGAAGAAAGGTGAGGCATGGCTTAATACGTTCACTCCCGCAGTCTCATATCTGCTACGCTGCAACCACGACGTCACTAGCCTTATGTCTGGAACTGCGATCAAGTCCGTGATTGCCTACGTTGCGGATTACATCACAAAGACTCCATTGAAGACCCACGTCATGTTTCAGTCAGTGCAAAAGGTGTTTGAAAGAAACACGGAGCTTCTCTCCAGTGACAAGTCTAGAGCTGATAAGGCGAGAAGTATGATGACAAAGATGGTGAATTCCCTCACTGCTGCTTCCGAGATTGGAGGACCGATGGCAGCCATGTACTTGCTGAAGCATCCTGACCACTACACCGGGCATAAGTTCAGAGCATGTTACTGGAGAGGTTATGTCTTAGAAGTCATGCGATCTTGGAATGACTCAAAGAATATTGCAGAAGATGGCAAGTCTACGGTTGTAGTCTCCTTGGATGAGCAGTCAAAGAATGGCAAAAAGCGGATTGTCCCCATCTCACCTGTTCTCGATTACATGTGGAGACCTGCTGAATATGAGGATGTTTGCGTCTATGATTGGATTAGACTGAACCACAAGAAGCCCATGTCAGCTGCTCGCCGTAAACATGCAAAGCCTCAGAAATATGTGGCGCCTGATGACAATAGTGACTTTGAGAATGACTATGCCGTTGACGAGACCATTCCACATCTTCATACTGCATATGATGACTATGACGGTGATGAGCCACAACCAGCTGTTGATACTGATGACGAGGAGGAGCAGACATGTATGGGAGGCCGTCCGATATATGCAGAAGAGGAAGAGGAATCTGAGGATGAACTGCTGCTGACAACCAAGGCCGCTGAGAAATTTGAGAAGGAAGTGGTTGAGGCAGAGATAATCCAGGCTAAAGTAGCTCCTCCCCCAAAGCGCGGCCCTAAGTACCACACATTTATGGCCAATCATCCTCAGGCAAGTACACATGAAGTACGAATGATGGATGAGTTCGAAGGGTTTGTTCCAAACTTTATTGGAGGACCTCTGCCCCGCAAGGATGCAGGCAGCCGTGAGGAGTATTGCATGACAATGTTAACATTGTTCAAACCCTGGAGGTCTGGTAGAGACTTACGACTAGATGAGAACACTATGTGGAATGACGTGTTCGATACTTATAAATTCTCAGAAAGACAAACACAGATCATGAAGTTCTTCCACATCAAGTATGAGTGCAACGATGCTCGAGATGACTATTCTGCTATGCGAAGGCAGACTGGTAAAGGTGGGAACAATCCTCTCTATATGAGCGACCGGGAATTAGACGATGCGGAGATGGAGGGCTATATCTTTGACGGAGAGGCAATAGCCGGGGACAGAGAGAATGAGCTTCTAAACTCTACTGACTGGAACTCTCTAAGCCCCGGGGAATTGACCCGCTTGACCCGCATGCAGACTGCTGAGAATATCATGAAGACTTCAGGATGGTTAGATCCTATGGCTGCCCCCCTACCGTCGACATCGACATCTACTCTGCCAAGGGTAACTTCAGATGAAGACTGTACATCTACAGAGTGGAAAGAATTACTTGGTACTATGCGTCAAGATATCTTGGATGCTCGTGACACAGAGGCAAGTCAGAAAAAGCAACCTACTGCCAGCCAGCTGCCCGTGAATGATGAGCCCAATGATGTGAAGTTGGTGGACAAGCAGTACTTTATGCGTAAAGCGTTCGAGGTCACCGATCCAGCAGCAAAGGCACTTATAGATAATACCGTTGACTTGTTCAGCCTCAACGAGGATCAGGAGAGAGCATTCCGCATAGTAGCAAACCATGCTATTCAGTCTTGTGGGGAGCATCTCAAAATGTATCTGGGCGGTATGGCTGGAACCGGGAAATCTCAGGTCATCAAGGCTCTCACTCACTTCTTTGCAGAAAGAAAAGAAAGTTACAGGTTCATGTGCCTGGCACCTACCGGATCTGCGGCCTCACTGATTGGAGGATCAACCTATCATTCTATGCTGGGATTCCGGAGTAAAGATTCTTCAGAATCACTGGCTGGGCTTATGCAAGTGCGAGCCAAGCTTCAGAATGTCGAGTACATCTTCATGGATGAAGTGAGCATGCTTGACTGCCATAGTCTGTACAAGATTTGTGCCAAGATGTGTGCAGCTCTGAAGAATGACGGTGTGCCTTTTGGTGGAATCAACATGATCTTCGCGGGTGACTTTGCCCAGCTTCCCCCATCGATGAATGGCAAGCCTTTGTACGCACATGATGTTGGACGCGTCATTCACCGCACCCATGCCCATGCAACACAAAAGGCATCTATCGGCAAGGCAGTCTGGCATCAATTCACTACAGTCGTAATTCTCCGAGAGAATATGAGACAACGGTCCCAAACTCCCGAGGATGCAAAGCTCAGAACTGCTTTAGAGAACTTGCGGTATAGAGCATGTACGGATGAGGACATTAAGCTGATACAGTCAAGGGTTGCCGGTCCAGGCAAGGAAAGACCGAAGTTGAATCAACCTCGTTTCAGAAATGTCTCCGTTATAACATCGTGGAATTCTTATCGGGACAAGATAAATGAACTAGGCTGTGAAAGGTTCGCAAAAGAGAATGGCCAAGTGCTGCAGACGTTCTATTCCCGAGACAAACTTGGATCAGAAACTGATAGCAGCGACATGCCCAAGAGACAGCGGCAGAACAAGGTGAACCCAAAGCGGGCAACAAACATTGTCAACACTGAACTGCAGGCACTCTTATGGGACCTCTCTCCTGAACTGACCGAACATCATCCCGGGAAGCTCTCTATATGTATTGGCATGCCCGTCATGATCAAGATCAATGTGGCCACTGAATGCTGTGTGACCAATGGTGCTGAGGGAGTTGTGGTAGGCTGGACATCCCGTCCTGTCTCTGAAGACAAATTTGCCCTGGACACGTTATTTGTGAAGCTGACTGCAGCACCATCTAAAGTTCAAGTAAAAGGCCTTCCAGAAAATGTCATTCCTTTGGTACATCAGGTCCGTAAAGTTAAATGCAAGCTACCTAATGGTAAGATCATTGAGATCAACCGTGACCAAGTACCTGTAGTGCCCAATTTTGCCATGACAGACTTTGCTTCTCAAGGTCGGACCCGTCCTGATAATGTATGTGACATACAAAATTGCAAGAACCATCAGTCGGTCTATACATGCCTGTCGAGAGGGTCTACCTTGGCTGGGACAATTATTGTACAACCATTCAATGCGTCCAAGTTGAAGGGGGGTATTGCCGGAAGTCTTAGGCAAGAGTTCAGAGAGTTAGAACTGTTGGACAAGATCACAAAAATGCGATATCTTGGTGAAGTACCTCCCACAGTTGTTGGCATCACTCGAAATGAACTGATATACTCCTTCCGGAAGTGGAAAGGTGAGCAGTACGTGCCAGAAGGGGTTCATACTGCCATTCAGTGGTCAGAGGACGATCCCTTCCCTATACAAGACAAGTCAAAAGACAGTCCGTGGACGGTGATAGCAGAAACCAAAGATAAAGGCAAGGAAGCTGAACCGGGAAAGGCTACAACAAAGACAACCCAAAAGAACACTGCCGGATTTGTAGCTGCTCGAGGCACCCAGGCATTGCAGAGTCTGAGCAATGTTGGAATACAACGGAAGGACAAGCGCAAACGGGATGACCAAGCTGATCTTGAAGCTGAGATTGTTCAAACAAAGTCAGTCAAGCGAATCAAGGCAACTCGTCCTCCAGCAGGTAGCAGGAACTTTTGTGGCTTTCCGTGGGATCCAGTGAATTGGAGTTGTGCATACGACAGCTTGTTGACAATTCTTCTATCTGTGTACATGGAATGCAAACCTGCATGGGATGAAGACATGTATAACACAAGTGAGCTTTTAGGACAAGCGGGAGTGAAGTTCTCACAAGTGCTGGCAGAGAAGCCTACCTCTACCTTGCAGGAAGCTCGAGACTATATCCGGAATATGCTTGGCTGTCAAGAACCTGAGTTAGGTTTGACTGGAAGGACCTATACCGATCTATACTCTGTGGCCAGAAACCTCCTTGCAGTCGATGAACCGGCCCTAAAGAAGTCCTATGTGTGCAGAGCATGTGGTCATGAAGGAGACCCAGACTTAGACAATGGGGTTATCTGGACTTGTGAGGAGAGCCTCTGGAAGAATAATCCTGCTAAGCTGGGGACCCATCGGGGCAATTCAATCCGCCAATGGATCGATGCACTGAAGACTCAGAAAGCCCATAAGGATTGTCCTAAGTGTCAACGGTCCATGCAGACATATACAGAATATGAATCTACCCCCTACTTCATTGCATTCATAACTCATGGTGTCAAAGTACTTGTTGATAACCAGATCATTTTCAATGACCAGATGTATCGTGTATGTGGAATTGTGTATCATGCAGATGATGCTGCTGGGAAGCACTTTGTATGCAGATTTATTGACAAATCAGGTGGAGTATATTTCCATGACGGTGCTAAGTACAAAGATCAAGTGGTGTATTATGATAACATAGTTAACTTTCCCCCAAAGAAGTTACAGACAGTAGATAAGTATGTCATGAAGATGGTCATTTATACTAGATTGTAAGTGATAGACTAGCAAGTACTCCGATGTATAACAGTATTTATTCCTGTTGTAATTATTATTATGTCATATACATGCGCATCCTCACAGAGCAGCACAGAGATCCTCCACTTCCTCATCGATCGTCCCTGCCAGAAATGGCCCACTTCAAACCAAGTATGTTTCAGCATTCACCGGAGGAAAAGATCGTAACTTACCGTTACCGCCGCCGTCTTGCAATTGCTGCGCGCAGGGTTCTGTGTAGACCAGACACTCCGATGCGCTGGTAAACTGTCTACATCAAGGCGAACGGTAAGCATCCCTTCCTTTTTCCTTGGCTGCACCCCGTCCGACCCACGTTCTGCCGCTTCCGCTTCTTGTAAGCTCCCGCCTCTCGTCGTCCCATGAACCAATATGCACGCCTGCGACATGCCGGCATATCGGTCCTTGCGTAGACAATGTGTCCCATGCTCGCACGGCGTACCTTTCCCTATATTCCGTATGGTGCCCTCTTGTCGGGACGCTATTCTTCTGGGTAGCGGCCCGTTCTTCCATACTAAGATCGTCCGCCGGTGCTTCTTGAAGAGTCGATACATTTCAGAGTTTTCTTGAACGCAGATACCCACTCCCCTGCCCACGCTGCCCCGAGGTTCTGGAAGGATCCTGCAGATTGGACCTATGAGCACGTCGAGGCCTCTATCGGCGCCACTGAACGGGCTGTTCGTCCTCTCCCGGGCAAGGTAGCGTACTTGAGCGTTGCGTGCTGAAGCGGGGTCAGAGTGATACGCTGAGAGAGCGAACTTCGTGCACCTTACTAGCGAGATATCACGATAATACAGCCGACCGCATTGTTGCTGTACAATGCATGTATGGGGATGTCTAGGCCCGCTGCCTATGGCCATCCAATGCGAAGGGCTGGATATGCCGGCGGATGTAAGATCGACCACATGTCGCGATGGCATCACGGTATGCTGTTTTCTGTACCAATCATTTCCAATAATCACGACGATGTCATATGCCTCCCTGCTACATCCTACGTAGCGTCGACGACGTCATCAGTAGTAATGTACTGCTTCTTTGAGGTGTGATGGCACTCGACCTACACAACGTACGTGGCTGAAGTCCCAATATTAGCACGTTCCTTGTATGAGACTTATAGTTGACCGACCGTCACCAGTGGCTTTACGCCTACCGAGTGATGCCTCCTCAGTCCACCCGCTCTTCCCACAGAGTCGCACGACGGGGTCCGCCGACCATGGCACTGCAACGAAGCGTGAGTGGTCAAACAGCTGATATGTATACTGTCTTACGCTTCACGGCAGCAAATGCGACTCATCCAGGCGTACCGGTTCCGTATGTCAGGCCCGCCAGACATGCGCACGGTGACAGTTCAACGTTTTGAAGGCCCGGACGAGTTCGACCGCGTACGTCTTGTTCGAGACTGGACCATCGAAGGGCGGTACCGCAGATTTGCCATATCCATCCCACGAGTTGTAGCCGATATGGATGTGGTCTTTTGGACTCAGTTCGAGATTCACGCCAGGGTCGCTCGAGAGGAAGGTCGCTTCAACGAAGCCATGCACACCCTCGTTGGGAGGGGATGTCCATCTAATGTACCCGCCGAATTCATCATCCTTCGCCGCAATCATGACCATGGGAACCGTCTGGAGAATGTTCGACGCATGGATATCCCCCTCGCTGAGTTCGCGCTCGTACAGTGAGTACACGTTATGGTTTCAGTTTCCCCGTACCGAAACTCACCGTGCAGTGTAGAATCGCCAGGCGACTGAACGAAGATGATGTTGTAGTCGGAGATCGACAGATTATTTAGTGCCGCGCACACTTGTCTGCGCCGCACTCTGGCCAAAGGGCGAACGACGCACTTGTGACTGTCGACATTTGTATACATACTGAGTATTGCGTATGGAATGGAGTTCGTTCTGATACCAGTCAGTCGTTATGGTGTCCGGAGAACAGAAGCGATGTCCGTTGCGAAGTTGAGAGCTCACCTTCCGCGCGACTCGCTACCACTGTCATCTTCCCTCGGTCATTCCTGTATACTCTGTCTTCAGATGTACATCTCTTCCGTCGTGCTAGTTAACAGTACCATCGTCATTTCAATTTACCGCCAGATATTCGTGTGATTATAGGCTGGAGAGTGTGGTCATGTTGGGCGGCCGCGTTATACACTCGGCGATGAGACTGGTCTTGGTGGGAGAGCCGGTAGTCCTAGCGCCGCATCCTGAGGTAGAGAACACTGCAGTGTGAGTGAAAGCGAAGTTCATACAGTCTGAGCGCATCGAGAGCGCGAGGAGTGAGGGTGTGCTATGCAAGTACGGCATGCGTGGTGGCGCGCGCGTCGCTCCGGTCCGATCATGTCAAGCTAGCATCACGTCGTTTCTGAGAGTTCCAAGTTCCGGCATGAGTCAGTCAGTAAATGTAGAGTCGCACACCAGAACTCGAACACTCGCTCCATCAGCACAGCAATATCATTCAGACGGATCTGCTATGAAGTACATTGTATACATTTGCAGCCGCGTTACAACACATAGCCCTTCGCTGCGTCACTGCCGACCCTTCGTAACAGGGCGACGTTCTCGGAAAGGACGCGTTCCACTGTCGGTAGCATGGGAAGGTCTCTCCGTACTCGCACGCCGCTTGCGGGTCTGTGGTTTGATCGGACTCTTCTTGGACGCGGCTTCCTCCACGGGCTTGGCTTCTGGCGAACGTGGCGGTGGCGTCAAGTCGTCCAGTGTGGTGTCTGTGACGAGCGTTGAGGAGGACTGACCGCTGTCCACCTGCAAGAAGACCACGATCGTCAGCACGGAACACAGAGTACGAATTTTGAGGCTCACGGGAGGGTCCACGTCTTTGGTCTCCTTCCCGCTTTCGACGCCCGAGTCGTCAACCTCCTCGATGACCTCTGCCTCCTCAGCACCTGCCTCAGCCGCGGAGGCGAGGTTTATTTTGCGTCGGAGCTCGGCTGCACGATTCATCTGCTCCAGAGAATGTTCAATCTGCAAGTTGCGAGCGGTGCGGTACATATCCGCGTCGTCGGGTCCAAAACGGAACTCGTTGGCAGCCGGTTCTTGCGCAGCGTCATTCAACTTTGCCTTGCCCTTGGCCTTGCTCTGAGTGGACGCATCAAACATGGGGTAATCACCCTCTATCACACGGAGTGAGAATGCATTCAACAAATAGTGGTCAGACGACTCACCGAGCTCGACCTGCTGTCCAAAGTCAATCTGATCGGCAGGATCAAGGTCTTCCTCTTCCATGTCGAATCCAGGCAACAAATCTGGTGCCAATCGGCCAACACGGATGAACTCCAGGGGTACCGTGTTCGTCACCCAGTACTGGCGGCCTATGAAGACGTCGACGACGAAACTGAACCATACTACGTCGCCGACTTTGGGACCCGGCGGGGTACACGTCTTGATGTCCACTACTTTATCGCCGCGGAGTTCCCCGATCTTGGGACGATCGGGGTTGGCGAAGTACTCTGAGTCCTCTTGCGTTGCGGCTGCAATCCACTCGTGGAGCTTGTACCGGATTCTGGCTTCTTTGGTGCGGGTGTACGGAGTGCGCTTGCAAAATATGGGGGACGTCAGGATGAACGTCCCGTCGTTGCCTTCTTGGCCGCTCTGCCATTGGCGACGTTGCTTGTTGTGCGCATTGAAACCCTCGCGTGAGGTTACAAACTTCTCGAATGCCTAGTGTACAATGAGCTCAGCGTATAGCTCGATATATAATGATGACATACCTTCTGCGCGTGCCACAGTGATTTGTCGTTCTCCGTGTCAAGTCCATACGACAGTTGGCACAGGCTACTCGGTGACGATTGACTGTGGAATGGTCAGTATGACGGTCCAATGTGTATTGAATGGAAACTCACATCCGTCCCTCGGAAAGCCGCTCCGGAGCTGTCTCTCCAACTGGGACAAAGTTCCCTGTCTCCAGATGGGAGTTCCAGCGCCACACGCCGACTGAGTGGAACACGGCCTGTCGTTTGGTACCACGTTTGGCGATCTTCCACATAGATGAATGGATGGCAGGGGCAAACAAGCAGGCTACTTACCACCCACCGCGGTGCATACTGGTGATACGTGGTGACGAGGCTGTCTTCGGTATCAAGCTTGTCCACTGCATCCTGCAGATTGATGTAGTTTTTGTTGAAAGAGAAGTTGCGCCAGTACTGAAGGGTCTGTTCGAGCTGTTCTTGTGTTTCGATGTATGCTGCAGGCGGCATCGTAGTTCCAGGGTTATGGGAAGTCAGACGGTGGAACGTCGATAGGCTCATGGACTTTTGTACTCACCGGAACCGCCGTCATGATGCGCCTGAACTGTTGAACAGACCACAGCGGGCGCGACTCGCCAGTAAGAGATGTGTGGTGACATCACGCTCGCGGTGAGCCTATGCGAGTGACGCCATGAGTTTCGAGCCGTACTGAGATTACTGACTACACCTGGCTTCTTGCGATATGATGCAGTATACTCTGTGAACGCATGTGAGATCCTAATTCGACGTCATCGTGAGTCGCGACTCACCAAATGGATGCGTACGTCAGTCAGCGCCATGTGAAAAACCTCACGTACCAGCAACAATCCAAGATTTCAACACCGTACCCTGGTAGCTGTAAAGTATTCTTGGGATTACGACCATGAGTGCAGCAGGAGTGGAGGACGTGAGGAAGAACGGGCTTCAACGGCTGGTGACGACACTATGACCACGGCGAGGCGATGCTGTTGGCACCCTGGTGTACGCGTACATCATCAGCCCTACTGGCTCAGTTGGTAGAGTGACCTGAATGCCATTCAGGCCGTCGCAGGTTCGACTCCTGCCGGGCTGCGTTGCGAGTGTAAATGATGGGTAAATTTTTGGCCACTTAAAAACCCTCCCTTACAAAGCCTGAGATCCCAATACCATAAGAGTTTGTTACGGAAGAAAGGAAACGTGGACTAGTGGTACCACGCTTATCTTGTATGAAGCTTACGTCCCAGGGTTCGATTCTCGCATAGACACATTCTTTTTCTGTGCCATGGGCAACTCACGCGGTCACCTCTCGCGCGACGACGAGTAGGACTGCGGGCTGCCCCATGCCGAGTCTGGAAAGTACATCGTTCACAGAATGAGTCAACCTGAAAGCTACTAGGTGACGTGTGATTATATATTGGAGATAATAGTTCGTGAACTTTGAATTGCTGCACTTGCAACAGTACGTGTCTCGTCAGCTTCCGTGGTGTGGGAGATGACACTCAAAGTCACCTAGAGCCGTGCACGAGCGCCGTGTGCTTGAGTACGATAGATATGCATCGGACCTCTCCCTTGAGTTTCGACCACCGAATGTCTGGCTT
This sequence comes from Lentinus brumalis, assembly GCA_001792895.1. Taxonomy (NCBI): domain Eukaryota; kingdom Fungi; phylum Basidiomycota; class Agaricomycetes; order Polyporales; family Polyporaceae; genus Lentinus; species Lentinus brumalis. The sequence continues at coordinate 46,128 of MARA01000077.1, read as the reverse complement.
TGACTATTGGCCGCACTTGGCCTGGCGGAATCACCAAGAACGAGCTGGCCGTGTCCTGTAGAGCATCAAACCAACTGACCGCAGTTCACGGTGATTAGAATATACCTTGGTGGGAAGTGCCCGGTGAATTTTGGCGTGTACAGAGTATTTGGGAGGGGATGGCATGTTGCGCTGGCTCACAACTCTAAGCATCTCACGGTCCTACTTATACTGTATCCTGAGACGTGTATGTCATACGTCGCGTGCCTATAATCAGAGTCTTGGATGACGTATATATGAACGTAGACTCCGTTCGGCTAGATGTAGATACACTCGCCCGCCCGTGCTACACCATCATGGATTAATCTGCTGACCGAGAAGATCAATAAGTATGTCCATGTCATCACTGGCAAGTGCCTCGCCTTCAGCATCGGACATCTCCACTTCTGACTCCTCGGCACTCGAAGATGACATGTATCCGTCCGTATTCGTGTCGTGCGGTGGGATGAGGACATCGAATACCTGCTGCACCGGATGCCAGAACCTATTCATGAACGCAGTGGCCGTCTCGATTGAACGATACTCTGGGAACGCATGCACTGGATCCTTGATGTGTGCAAGAGAACTGTGGTGAAGCCCGTCAGCATCAGTGAGAGTGTGGCGACGTAGCTTCCCACCTGTAGTAGAATCGAGGAGCGACGCGCACAGCGGCGTGAGCAGCTACGACGCCGGACCTCACGTCAAGCACCTCGAACGCATACGGGCGTATCGCAGGAGATTGTTGCGTTGGCATACCTGGAGACCATTCAGCGTCATACGGAGGTGACAGCTCGAGATGTAGAGCATACGGACCGGTGCGTGCGTAAGGGAGGACCCAACACAGTTTGTCTCCAACGCGACGTCGCCAAGTATTGCCCTCCACCACATCAGGTAACTGATGAATGGCTTCGACAACCGAGAACCCCCGCTCTCGGTACTTCTCCATCCACTCTCTCTGTATCGCTACCTGCCGCGAGGTATCCTGACAAACAAGTGTTGCGCGATGTAGAAATGTCGTACGCGGAAACAGTGACACAGCGTATTTCCCGGTGAGATAGTTCATAACAGCGGCTGTGGAGGTTTCATGAGTCAATCAAAGAGGCTCCATGCAAGCAGTGACTGACTCGAATGGAAGCTGCGAATAACAAACTCCACTGGGTCGCCTTGTACAGCTATCAGTTGCAGGCGTCTTCCGCGTTCACCCGGATGGGTACGTGCGGGTAAAGTGAAGTTGAATGTCTTGAAGGCGTACGTGCATCCGCTGAGATCGGGAGTTGGCTTCGATACTGAGCGTCCGATGAAGCAGGTGAGAGCCATGACTGCCGCGTCAAAAAAGGGGTGGCTGTTCAATCCGGGCTGGAATTTGAATCCCTCGCATTGAAGAAACCGTCCCATGCTGAGAAGTCCATGGAAAGGGACGTAGATGTCGAGGTCCTTGGCTCGGTATTCTTCCCGGCCGAAGAATTGCTGAGCCGCAGAACCAGATATGATACCGTCGCATTCGTCGAGTAGCATGAGGAAATCCTTGGTGTTCCAAATCCACCAACGAAGCGAGTGGGCGATATTCCACTTCCGAGTCATGTAGGCATCGATCGCGCGCAGTGTGGCGCCGCTAAGATCGCGCAAGCGCATGACGATGTCTGGAGTGAAGCCTGCAAGGAACTCGTCGACGTATTGCTCTGGTGCACTCAGCAGGAATTGTTCAAACACCGACAGTGAAGCCTGAAGGTGTGGAACCTGAGGTACGAGACGCAGTTGTACGTCCTATCACAGATTGTCAGTGCGGACGAACCTCCGCCCCAGAAAAAAACTAGTATGGCTCACCTCAATGTCCGACTTGTCCATCGCGGTCTATAGCGCGTGTTATTAGCTGGGGATGCCGGGCTACTAGCATGCACAATCCTCGGTCTTATATCGCAGATGTCGACAGAGTCTCGCTTCGACACTTCCCAAGCCGGATAGAGCGTCATGTAGCTGGGATAGCCGAAGTAAATAGAGTGATGGGTATACGCTGTACTGGACGCAATCGTATGACGAGTAGGATGGACAGAGACGTCACATACGCTTGGAAGTCATGACATCATCCTGCGCAGGCACAGCCGCTGGATAATCGGGCAGTATACAACCGGTGCGTTTGACCTTCGTACCCCCTCCACACTGCGGTGCTCATGGAAGGTTGCATCCAGTCCTCGTGTGAGGTGTGGAAAGATAGAGGAGTATGTAGCAGGACGGAGGGGAGGTATGAGCCTATGTATGCAGGTCGGCAAGTACAGGATAAACTTGATATGAACGATCGTGTGTTCGACTAATACATGTCCCAAGGCGCGACCCAGTCACCTTGCTCTCGATTGTCGTACCACAAAAAGTCCTCGACCGGTGTACTTTCCGTCACCTCCCACTTCCCGTTCGCGTCTTTCCGACACCACATGTTGTCACATAGAATCACAGCCCGCAAGGCTTCCCGTTGTGAGCACTGATCTCCGCATACGGGTGCTTCCAGTTGGCCCATGAGCCGGTCCAGAATTTTACCTCCGTAGCAAGAGGCGTGGTTGACGGCCAGCACCCGCAGGCGAGGGACGAGGTCCAGGTTACGAGCAAGCAACTCGACTGCTTCCTGTGAGTAGCATCTGTCTATCAGCATTGTGCTTGGACGCTGAAGCCGCAGACGCACGTACCGATAGAAACCCCAATCCAACAGACCCGGTGATCCGGAACTCGAAGAATTCGATGTTGGGGAAGGAAGTGAAGATGCCACGGACCAGGTCGGTGAAGCTCGAGTATCCACAGTAGGTGATGGCAAACTTCCGGATATCGGCGGGATTCCAAGGTGGAAGCGTGCGGAGGAACTTTGCGAGACAGTTATCTTCCGGTGACCCGTCCATGACGATGGTATCAATGTGTCGGTAGCGCATGAAGGCTTCGATGATGGGAAGCTTCGACGACCGAACGCTGCGTAGATACGGCAATATATCCGGGTTGGCGTGGACGTCTGAGGATGAGTGGGTGAAGGTGCTGATGGGAGTGATAATCACACCGGCACGACGGAGAACATCGAGGGTCATCGGGACGGCCTCAGAGGCGACATCGATGCGCAGGTGTCGCAGACGTCCCGCTGAGCGCAATATGGCACCGACGAGGGGTATAGCCCGAAGATCTGCGTTGATACCATACGAGAGGTAGGCGAAGGTGATGAGATGCTGTGGGTTGCATCGAGGTGGTGCAATGGACCGTGAGCGCATGGAGGTCACCAAGCCACTGAGGATGGAGAAGGGGTATGGATCCATGTAGTCGGCGCGGCTTAGGTCCGGTGCGCGAATAACGATGCTGATAGACCTATACATGACCGGAGCGACAGTGTGATGGAATGCGCTGTGCGACACTAGCAGTGCACGTCTGCTCGGCAGGTCGAGGAGACATGCGACCTCGAATAAGACGTCTGCCGGGAGTACAGGATGTTCCTTCCGCGGTTTCGAGAACACCGGAGGCATTTCTCTAGGACGCTAGCAAATCGGTAAGGATCGAGTCGGAAGAAAATTCGGCACTTACTGTACTGCACAGTTGAGGACGGCGGGGGCGGAGATGTTGCTCGAGGTGTCCTCTGCAGCCTTTGAATCTCTGTCTGCGCGGTGGCCTCCGTGACGTACCTTTATGTTGCTTGAGCGGACTGGATGACGACAGGCGTCGGACTGACGTTCACATTTCCGTGCGCTACAGACTGACGCGTCAGTGGAAACACACGGGTCAATCAGGTGTATGATGCACTGACCAAATCAGGGCGTAGTGAAAGCGGGAAATCTTGCAATGTTCCTGTAGGAAGAAGCATCGCGGAATCAGATCGTCTGCAGATCTCCAGCGCTTCACAATAGAAGACTCGTAGACGCCAAGGCTGCGCATGGTGCCTCCCACTGCCAGTGCGAATCCCATACTGTCCCTGGTGAGCGTCACGTCTTCTAATCTGAGCCTGGTAACCGCGTCGAACGCGGAGGTGGAACTGATGTGGTGCGTTTTACCTAACCATCACTGTCGAACTTCCGCGAATTTGCTGAATGCTACGGCCATTGGTAGCGCCGACAAGGAAGTAGGACGATGCCATGTGAACGAACACTCGGGGTAGTCTCAGGGAGCGATCGTCCTGGGTCGTATCGAATGTCTCAACTCCTCCGGGATGATTGTATGTGCCGCTCACATCAGAGCCACAGCGGAGTGTCGACTTATAACTCGAGGGCGGTCGAAGCCTTCACCGAACTCGCATTAACATCCTGCAATCTGGACCGTTGTAAGTGCTCAATCTGACGACGATGTACGAGACTCACACCGAATTACAGCTGAGTCATGCGCACACATCTGACCATCCAGAACGCGCAGTATAGCGTCATGCAGGGGCAATCGTTAGAGTGCGACTTCGTGACAGCCACGATAAATGTCGTCGAGGTACAGGAAAGCGCGGGCCCCGATCCACGCTCACACTGTACGTACCTTATCTTCTTGTTGTAGTGGTTCTCCTACTCACTGCTGTTCTAGGGGGCGTGGGTATATATCCTGCGACGAACGCGGAGATGATCAACATGTGCAGTGATGAATGGTCTTGCAGCATGGACGAGGTCGGTTATATTCTCTTGCCCTGTGGTTTATACTTCCGTCTTGCTGACATAGTATCTGTGCGATCATCTCAGTCGATGAGAGGAATCTCTTTCACTCGACGAGGAGACACACCGCAGAGTATGGTCACTCATATGCTCAAAATTGCGAACCCAGTGGACTTCATGCAACTATTCAGTTTATGCTCGCACATCAAGATCTATTACTATAGGACTTTCTTCTGACGTCTGTCTGTGCCACAACCGTAATGCCTGCTCGTGTCCTGGTCAGAGATCCTAACTTATAGGTGGTTTATTATTGCGTGTACGTACGTAACTATACTCAAAAGACTTTGAACGCACGTCGCAATCTACCAGACACCCGCCGATTCCTGACATGCAATCGCAACGACGAGCTTACTCCTTCTCCTTTCACACCCTCTGCACTCGCCGCACACGGACCGTCAAGGAATCACCAATCGACTTGCAAACTTGGCGGCGCCTGGTGAGCATCGCCGACCGCCGACGATGGCTAGCTTAGTATCGGGTGCTGATGGATGAACGCGCACGAAAATCTGGAACCGGTATGCAGACGGATCAATGGTCTGACTAACCGCCGACGGCGGGAATAATACTCAATACATCAGACTGAAGATGGAGGTAACATCTCGTGGAACATTATCCTGAGAAGGATTGGATGGAAGTCGAGTCAGACGACTCCGGCGACCGATGCGCGGGTGTCCTTCCCATCTGAATAAGCAACCAGCTGGAAACGGTGATATTAGCAATCATTGAGAGGATGAAGGTACACATGAACACTCGCCTTTCGACAAGCGCATTGATTAATGAGATTTCTGGGGGAGTGATGTGCATGGCGCGGCCTCCTTCGAACTTCGTCCGTTTCACGACCATGAGTGTCCCCGGCCAGTCGACAGAGAACAGAGTGCGTAGTGTTTCGTTGCCCGGAATGGGATGGCGACCCCGCGAAGGCCTCATGGATCTGTAGCGGCCAGCTATGATGTCGTAACCGTTCGCAAGATGGTAACCGGTACCAGGCAGGGAAGTGATAGGTGCGATTGTATGCGGGTGTGAGAACCACTCGGCCGTGTCTAGATCCTCGGCATACGGCAGACTTCCGCCGTTCGCGTCCCAGTCATCGTGGGTACCTAATAAAACCAGTCGCGGCTGTACATCGTCTACTTGATAGAGCAATGCACGTCTGGCGATGGGGACGACGTTCTACGACACCAGTTAGATTGATTGAAGGATAACGCACGGCCGGAAAGTACACTTGCCTGCTTAACCAGATACTTCACTTTGTCGTTATGGTGACGGACGTGTGCGCGACCAGAGGCCTTGCGACGAGTAGGAGCAACCCGATCAGAGGATTTCTGCGTGATTGAGTCAGCACACGGGTTCCTGCAATTCTGCGGCAGTCACAGACCTTCGCCATCGCGGACAGTACGTTCTGGATGTTGATTCACTCGACTTCCGCCTTTTATTCGGAGAGAACACATAGCGCGACCAAACGACCGTACCCTAGCGTCATCATACTTGCAAGGATGTACTCCCGAGAGCGCAGTGCCGTGGACGTCCATCTGGTATCTAGAAATGCTGTCAGTGACCTCATTATGCTCGATGACGTCAAAACCTGGAACGTCTGGCCGGAAGCCACGCACGCGTGGTGGCGACTGCCATCGCTGTAACAACGCATGATGCGCGAGCGTGTGTCCGCATCCCGTAGCCGAGCCATATGGTCAACTTCTCCGGGAAACGTCAATGGTCGGCGCTCAATCTATCACATCATCGCTGCAGACTCCATCTCTTCCTCGTATCGCTCCCCTTCCAAACTCCCAGACTGAGAGATGAGCCACGGCATGACTCTCCGCACGCACTTCAATTGCGATCGCGTCCAATTTACGTCGGTGCTGGACCGACATGACCGCAGCCATGCAGAGGAAGTCTGGCAGCCAGCGAGTGTGTTTGTCAGTGAGGTCAATGAGAACGCGAATGGACGTACGCATCTGCGCTTTTTTCCTGATTTTCCAAGGATTCGTGCTCATGGTCGGCCACTTGCAGTTTGGCTCATGGTGTCCCTGAAGACTGAAGGTGACCCGGTGGTCGTTTGGAGGGCTATACAGGAAGGCTGGAATGTCGCCTGCGACGAGGTGTGTTCATCCTATAAGTCTCGAGAAGCAAGAACTTACAAGTTGGAGATAGCGCTCCATGACAATGCTGATGCACAAGAAGACCTCGGACGAGTTCTCAGACATGGTGCAGAAGTTGCGATTCGTTGCCAGGAAGGACTACTGGTCCTTCCTGGCGCACTTTGCATCCAGTCGCGTCCACGCGTACATCGGTTCATGGATGGATCCTGTCGTCGAAGCGCCTCTACCGGCCAAGATACCTATATCCTGAACATTTCTGCGTATTAGCGTTTGCAATCGAAAGGGTTCAGAGACACTTATCACCGGTACTTACTACTTACTGAACCCTACTACGGCACGAGGTGAGCCTTACGCATTTGGACTCCTGTAGGTGGTGCGGTCACATTGGAAGGGACAGACTGCTCGCAGTCCAGGGACGATCGTGTCGGTGCGTCGCAGTGGGGAGGAGTAGAGACATTGCTTTATTCAAAGTACATTGTACACGGATTCAAATTGGGGAATTGACATGTAGACGGGAACGAATGAGAGGTTGCTTACTGCCACTGCAGTCTGGCAAGCACGTCGAAGTAGGGATGCTTCGTTGCAGCACCCAAATCAAGCCTCTCGGCCGGATCTGGCTTCATGAGCTTGCACACGAGATCGTAAAGCACAGAATCATGTATCGTAGCCTGTGAAGGACCAAGGTCGAGCGAACTGAGCAAAATTGTTATTGAAACGGTGGTAGTACTCACCGACAGAGGCTTCAGGTTCTCCAGACGTCTCATCGCTTCCCCGTGCTCCTCTGCGGACAGAGAGACTCCGGCACGCGGGAAGCGAACTGCCACCCGCCCGATAAATGAGAATGTGCCAGGGAGTTTGTCTTCGATTCCGTGAGCGTATTCCTCGGTGAACGGGCCCACGACTTTGTCGATCATGGCGAGATGCTCCCGATCAGTGTCCATGTCGGCCGGAAACAGGTTGCCGCCTAGATACAACTCGGAAATGACACAACCAACAGCAAAGGCGTCCACGCCGAAAGACCAAGCAGTACCTGGCAGATCATAATGAGCATCGGACAACTTCCAATCGACAATAGCCTACCAAAGCTGATCTCTGGAGCACGATACCCACGATTGCCTACTCGACCCAGCTTCAAGGGCTTGTTGTCATCGTATACTGCAGTGCCAAGGTCCAGTACCCGTATCTGGGTGGACTTCAGGATTTTCTACAGTTTCGGTCAGTCTCAGCGTGCGTGCTGGATGTACAACGGCTAATGCGTACCTTGTCATGAAAGCCGGTGATAGCATCGAGCCATCGAACTGTGACGGTTTCAGACGAGCAGAGGGCGATGTTGTCGGGTTTGAGATCGGCGTGAATGATGCCGAGCGAGTGGAGATCTATGCCGGCGTGTCGTAAGCATGCGATGACCGCGACGAAGATTGGAATGACGAACACTCGGTGGCAGACACCAGCTGGTATGCGATCTCTGCCAGTTGCCGACCAGGTAATGGGACGAGACCAGAGAATCCATGTATGACGTCGTACAGATTGCTTTGGCACAACTCAAAGGCGATACACGTGAATCCCATGTGCTCCCCATAATCAAGGACGGCTGCGAAAAGTCTTCACGCGTATAGTGAGTGATGTGGTGAGATTGACGACAACTGATAGACTCACTCGATCTGCGGACGACAGCCGGACAGCAGTTTACGATAGGCACGAACTTCTCTTTGGGGGTCGAAGTTGAGATCTTCGTCCTTGTGCAGGAGTTTGACGGCAATCTCAGTACCTGTTATCGTGTCGACTGTGCGCACCACCGTGCCAAAAGAGCCTTGGCCGAGGGAACTCAAGACCAGGTCTGCGACACTTCAGAGACGATGAGAGTCCCAGATGGCGACAGTACTCACACCGGTCCATAATCACGTCTTTTGCAGTCGCGACGTACATCCTGAATGCACGGTCAGTAGTGGTACAGACCCTGTAAGAAAACGACGACATGTACTTGTCTGTGTGATGAGGAGGCGGTAGACCTGAGGGCAGCTCCGCAGTAGCAGACCGGAATTTCTTCATGGGACGACGTCTGAGTGACACCAATAGACTCTGACTTTGAAGTTCTACTGGAGGCGCTAGATCTGAAGTCAGCCTAGTGTGCTGTTAACACAGCGGAACGACAGCACTGACCGACTCGAGGCAGACGAGCGAGAGGATCATCCGAAGGACCAGCTTGTGTCCGACTTGGACGTCCGCGTTTGCGTGTTACTCGGGACATGTTTTGAAGAGCATCCGAGCATCGTAGTCCTAGGTGGCATATATGTAGAGAAGCAACTCGAGATGGGTGGCTGCGGGTAGGGTTCCGCTGTGAACAGGGCGCTCGTGTGCGTCAGAGAGCATCGCCACGAGATCTCCGATATATGTACGTGACATCACTAAACCTTCTGAGTAGTGATGTCATCGTTCCTCTTGCTCATGACATACTACTTACCACCTCGCCCTTCCTCGAGCTCGCATCACTCTGCACTTACGTCGCCGCTCGTACACTTGGCAACAACTTGCTCAGAAAACACTCAATCCCACGCTCGCGTGATATCAGCAGAACAGGTACTTAAATGGGATGCGGCTCTCGAAGGGAACCGCAACCTCAACGCAACATTGCTCCTCCACCGGAATGGACACAGCACGGAGCCACGAATTCCACCACCAGAAGGGATCGACGGACGCTACTCAGGCGAGCAGGAACTATATTTTATCATGGCAGACTCGTCTAACAACGCGTGCCGTTAGTGGCGGAGAGGGTACTTCTTCCCACTCCTCCGGCAGGCGGGATTCCAGCAAATCCAGTCGCGCGCTCATTACCAATTCCCTGGATACTACGACCATTACCCCATCCTCGGCGATGTGTGGTCCATCGATCACGGCGTTGGTGGTTCCGAGACTGTCCGTGTCGCCAACCAGGAACACCCCAGATGGGACTATTACACCGTCTTCTACCGGGTACCCGTTCTTCCCGGCTCGATCATGAACATGTCCGTGCGACAAATGTGTAGTTCTCCTTCCTTTTCCGGGGAGTTCATTGTCTTTCGACGAAGCGATGACGGCTACCATTTGCTGGACATGCGCGCGATGGACCGCGAGAAGGCGGAATTGGCGGTGACCTTGTGAGTCTACCGTTATTCGTCTCGTTTCGTCTTCGTGCTCATGAATCCTTGCACGCAGGGTCATTCACTACTTAACGGGAACCACTTGGAGGCAGAAAGATAACCATGTGCGCGTCCAATTCGTGCGCTAATGCCACGCGATCGGAAGGTCCGGGTTTGGCGCCCTGTACTCTCCTTATTCGTTCCACCACCGTCCCTTCAAACCCCCGTCCTATCTCGTACTCGCTGTGCTTCGTATCTCAGTCTTGTATCCTCGGAGAGTTTATCTATACGGTGGAACTCATTTCGCATCTCCTGCGACAAGTTGCTGCACACTTTGGAAAGTGAAAATGACCGCAGGATCATCAAACCGCTAAGAGACCGCACTCTCGACAACATCACATATGCACCCTGCAAACTGAGCGCGCTCTGTAGGTCAACGATCGCATAGTCCAAGGACTTCCCCTGGCTCTTGTAATCAGTGTACGCATATGCTGGTAGCAGAGGTAATTGTCGCCTGGAAACCCATTTCATGACTGTCTTCCCTCCGACTGACATGCGACACTTGAAACGTACATTCTCAGGGAATATCGGGACAATATCCTCGTCAAGCTCCTGACACACTTTACCAGCGCCTGGTACCTCAATGTACGCCACCGTCGCATACGCCACCCCGTCTTTTACCTCATGCACTACTCGTCTGACGATTCCTTCAGATCCGTTGACCAGACGCTTGCTGAATGCCAAGTTTTCTCTCAACATGACCTTCATACCTGGAAATATTGGAAGGCTGCCCAGGGCATCGTCTGTACTGGAACTGGACAGCTTCCAAAGGCCCTGTTGTAGCGCGCCGCTAACCGGGACCCTACTGATCTTGTCTTGCGCGTGTAAGATGGTCACCTTGACCCCTAGTTCATTGGACTTATGCGCAATAATTCTAGCGTTGAGCGCATCCCGCAGCGCCTTGGTGCCGACTATTATTGGTGCGTCTCGGAAGTTCTTCAGTGAGTCTGGTTCCTCCTTCGCGACCTGATGAGTGATCCGACGGTACAGGATGTCGACATCACTTTGGTTTCCGCTATCTGGACTTGGCCGGTCACGACCTTCACCGACGCGAACACGGGCGAGCAAATCCGCGTATACTGGATCTGCGGACTGTCGTTGGTTCTTCATTAGCTTCACCACTGTGTTAACCTGACGCCAGAGATATATACCCTTCAGGTTGTCTATACTCGAATGATCCCTGATAGCCTGAAGGCCCGGGTGGTTGACGTACTGATGATTGAACAACGCTGTAGCCTTCACAGGTTTCAGCTGTCCGAAGTCGCCTGTGAATATGACATTCACCCCTCCGAATGGTTTACTCGCGTCAACGCCGGTATCTCCTTTTGCCAGCTGAAGCCTTCGGGAGACCTCTGCAAGAAACTTCGCACCGATCATGGACACTTCGTCTATGATGAAGTATTTCACGGAAGCCCACACTGAGCGTAAGTTCTTTAGCAAGGTCTTCGTCTTCTTTGACGGCAGCATCATCAGCGAATGCACAGTATACCCACCAATATTCAATGCTGCGGCACCAGTTGGTGCACCCACCAAGATCTCATTGGATCGTCCTAGCAGCGCGAACAATCGCAGGATTGACTTGACAACATGCGTCTTTCCGGTGCCTCCGACGCCTGCCATGTACATCAAGAGCTGCTCGTCGCCATCCGGCTTTGCAACTCGTTCAGCAACTAGACGAAACGCTCTTTCTTGTTCTGGGTTGCTTTCAAGACCCATTTCTCGGATCACCTGTTCAGCAGCTGCGGCAACGTCATCTTGACGCAAAGTTGAGCCACTGCCGGTCTCTGCGTCCAGTGTATTGCGGCTAACATGCTCTTGTACATTATCAGGTCGATTGCGCCTCCGTCTTTTGGCCGGGCGCTCTACAATATCATCGCCACCACACTCTTTAGGTCTCCTCTGCCGCTTCAAGTGGCGCATAATGGCCTGCTCCTGCAGTAACGTAGGTTCGTCCGTGTCCACCCTTACGCGCACGCGTTCGTCTCTATGCTCACTGACACTGGGCAATCTCGGTAGACCGTCGTTGCAGTAACATGCATCCAACACCTGCCTCACTCGTGGACCAACGACGTCGTCTAGAGACGAACGAACAGCCTCGTCATCGCCAATACTGTCGTATATATTCTGCACGTCCGTCTTGTCAAACAACTCAAAATCACCCCCGAGCTCTCCATCACTGGTGCCACTATGCTCCATGCCGTTCTCGGGCAACCCTTCCCGCATAAAGGCCAGCGCCTCTGACCGTCGAAGATTCCGGTATGTGTCCCTTGCATCTCGGCATTCCGACAGCACACTCATGTTCTCCATCACTCGCAGGAGGCTCTTCGGGATGTCATTCTTACGTCTCTCGAACGCATCCAACCAACTCTCGTCAGAGCCTCGTAAATCAGATGGCGTTCTCCACGGCACGAAGAGTATAAGCATGGTCCGAGCCCAGGCCTCACGTTCCTCCGGCTCTCGATCAGGTCGTGGGATCCTGTCGCCCAGTACAACTGGTACGTGCCAGTCGGATCTCTTCCTCAGCCCATGGGTCATGAATTGTGTGTGATTTGGAGACGAGAAGAGCCCTCGAGGCCTCCGTCTGCGGCCGCCACGACCCCCGTTGGCAGACGAGTTCATGTTTAGCTGCTTCAGGCTGACTTTACTGACAGTTCCGACAAACTCGTACAAAGAGAGACTTTCGAACTCAGGGTCAGTGTTGCGATATATGTAGTCTTGTTGCTGATTTGTGGCGGATATTGACCCGGGTTGAAGCTGCAGCACAAAGGTCTCCTCTCTGTCATTACCCTGCGGCACACGATCGTCGACGAGAACAGCGTCCTCCTCATCCTCGTCATCCTCGTCGTCGTCGTCGTCGTCATCTACGACTTCACTGCCATCGACCTCCATATCATCCTGCTCGTCTGCTCCGGCTGGAGCCGCCTCTTCGGGATGCAGCGAGTGTTGCCCGCTGGTCCGTCCCCCGAAGACTTGTCGCGACTCCTTGAAGTGGGCTCTAACCAGTCTATCAAACGACCCCCAGTGAAGAGTCGTGTACGTACGATCCGTGTACACGTCGCCGCCTCCAACCAGGTAACTCATGACCTGCTGATGTGATATCTCCTGCTTTGAGATCAAGCGGTTGACTGTCGTTGTCAGGGCCCCTCTTATTGCCGTCTCCTGTGCAAGATCCGAGAACTTATCAGTGGTCTTCTGAATGGCGTAGGACAACGCGCCCAGCCCAATGTGCGCAGGTAGGGAATCCTTTGTTATGTAGTCTGTGACATAGTAAAGTAAGGCCTTTGCAGCTTCTCCCGATCCGATATGCTTGATATCCATATTACACTTCATCAGAAAGACGACCACGTCGTTGTAATTTGCAACACGACCCTGCAACCGCCTTAGAAGGATCGCCCCAGTCTCCGTATCAAGTTCAGTCCGCGCGCGGGTAGAACCGTCAATCCGCATGCGGCATAGTGCATCTCGGCGGGCAGGGTCAGTGGGTATCGTTCCTTTTTCTACGTATTTGAAGCAAGTACTCCTATGCTCATGCCAACTATACTCCTTAATCAGGTCGCAGACAAAGGCCTGGTACGCGCTGTGGAATTCTTCGTGACGTTCGAATGCATGTATGGACGGCGCCGGTATGACACCGGGATGAGGATTACCAGTCTCTTCGGAGCGCTTGGGCCGCGGTGATGGCTTACCCAGTTGCTCAGGTATGATCTCTTCGACCCCGGGTAACTCACACTTGATCACTGACTCTACCCACCGGAACATCTTATCCCTATACACCTCGGATGACGCCATGGCATCCCGCAGCTTCTGAGGAGACAAGTGACCCTCAAGCCATATCAGCATATGACAGTGCAGAGTCCCCCTGCCCTGTGCTTCCACGGTGCCATAGTACGCACGACACTTTCCGAACAGACCCTTTCCTCGCCGTTTATGTCGCAGAATCACTGATATGAAGTTGGTCATCATGGTGTGAAAGAACCGAGCACAGGCTGACGGATTCTTCGCAACAATGACGCTTCGCTGCCACCTCGTCAACTCTTCACCACGCATTCGATCCTCGATGTCTATCTCATGCCCTGCATACAACCGAACCAACGGGTGGTCGCGGTCCGACGGATTTATGGTGACGAACAAGGTTGGTGGACCCTCGAAAGTGATGAGACCACGAATCTGATTCCTTAGCGCAAGCTTGTAGCCGGTCGTACCCGGGAGATCATGCGATACTGTGGTCACTTGCGACAGCAGTCGCATTATCCTAACCTCCTCCTGTTCGTGCGGTTTGTAGTACGGATTGTCCTGGAAACGTAAGATCATGTTGTCCAACTTGCTTTTGTCCACTGCCATTAACTCATTCACTACCCGCTCTCGATGCGAGGCGGAGACTCTGAAGGTGACAGAGTCGAACACCGCCTTCTTCTGGCACACGTTGTAGTAGACGAAAGCGAAGTCAGTATCATCTCGGAATGGCGATTCATCTACGGTCAGCAAGTACTTCAGCTGCTGTTCAAGACTCAGAGGACGAAGGCGGCGAGGTTCCTGAAAACCACCAATTCCCCAAGGATCGAGGTGGGGGAACAACCACGATAGCAACATCGGATTTTGGAAATCTGGGATCAACCGACTGCCAGCCTGGGACTGGACGAACGCTTTCCCGTCCAAGCAATGCGACAGCGCCCTCATGGACATCTCTTGTTGGTTCAAAGGCGAGTCGCTGCTATCCAAGTAACCAACGTTCTCCATCAACATCTCGTCGTCGTCTGGACCAGGGATCACCTCAGATGAGTCAGTACCTGGAATATATCCATCTGTAGCGCCCTCTACTGCATCACTGAAGTCTATATGTCCGACTTCCATAGCACACGGAACACCCTCATCCAACATCTCCGTGCCCTGACCGAACAACTCATTCAGATTCGCTTCGCTGAATCCCTGGTAGTCCGACTGGTCTGTCACACGGTAAGCAGGATTGCTCCCAACTAGAAACGTGATTATAGTTCTCAGCCGTGATTTTCGACACAGTACAGGTCGCAACTTCTCTATCGTTTTAGGTGTCAGCTTCGTCTTTCCAACAAACACGGCACATATGGTGTCCCTAATGGCATCGTGTGAGGGAGGGAGAACAGTATTCAGATGAGTTGCATCTTGTGGGTGGACGGCCAGATTCCCTCTTACGCATCTTTGTGACGTCTGAGGGTCGGTACCTTCTAGGGGATGATCCTTCAACTCGCAGAAACGGAATGATATCTTGCTCGCTCGAGCTCGGGACACCAGCATGCGCTCAACCTGCGTGGACTGTCGGAAAGCATTTCGCACCTCTTCGGGTAGTCGTTCATGCCCGTAGTACAAGAAATTGGCCAATGCAAACCTGGGTAACTGTGACCGTGTGAGATCAGATCGACACTCGTCGCATACTCTCAATGCCCCCGCTGTATCGTGCCTAGTCATTCCCTTCGGGTGAAGTATTGCACCCATGTATACCTCACGGTTGTATGTGACCGGAAGAACGTGCGCCGGAAGACAGTCATTGCGGAGAATCTCGAGGTTCACATCGCCCGGATTGAGGAAGGTTATACGGGCTTGCGCTGTGCGACGAGCGCAGACTGCACAAACCATCTCCTCCAAGGCTGAATTGGTCATGACACGCTGCCATTCTGATATAATGTCGCGCTTGAGACTGTCGTCAGCGACGTCTAAATACGACATATCTGCACCACCCTCATCTACTCCATCACGGAGCCCATCTTCGGGCTCTGCTGGCTGAACCTGCTCTCTCGTTCTCAGGGGATCCTCTGAGCCTGCCGAGGCATTCCTGGGTTCGTTCTCAGTTGCATGCCTCACATCAGTCCGCGCACTCGCGAGCTGCTCAAAGATGTACTCGTACCGGTTGCAGCTATCATCGCAAACATGTGCTTGAATGAGCGGAGCCAACGTTTCCTGAGTGCATTTACGGGGTATCGGTATCCGATGACAACGAGCCAAGTTCAACTGCTGACCTGGCCGCCAGTGCCCGTACATGGCAAGCACGAAATGCAAGTCCCCCTGTATAATGAGTTCTCCTCCCTTGGCTTTGCCGGAAGATGCGTACGGAGACATCGTCACGTTTGCCAGACGAAACTTAAATAGCGTGTCAAGGTGGACGCGAGTGATATCGCGTCTGACAGCGGTCAACTTTTGGGCACGGAGCACAATGTAGGTAGCAGGTACGCCTACACGTGTAACAACACCAGCAATTCACACAGACGCAGCCATGACAGAGAAGTTGCATGATACACCAACCGATCATTCCACCACAAGAGCCATCAACGACCAAACACAGTTATAACAAAGGATAACGCAGCGACAAAAACATTGATAACGAGGAATACCAAGAGGTGACGTAGATTCGCAGATGATGATGATGGAGTTCAATGAGCATCGGGATGAGATTCGCATGAGATCACGATAGATAACGATTATAGCGAACGGCGACGTCCAGAAGAACCGAAGTTCAACCAAGACGAAACGTTGCAAAAGGAGGTGGCAAGACGGAGTCAGCACACGATAGGTTAGAACAGTAAGGAGACGTACCCTGAGTAGGACGCCCACAAGCCCCGCCCGCTGCAGGATCGACGGTGGTATAAGGGGTATCTACCGCAGGTCATCTTAAAAGGCGGTACGGGACAGGGACCACATCACGCACCGTTTACAGCAGCAACGGGCGGTACATTCTCGGCCTGAGAGACGACGGCATGCACCCCTGCCACAGACGATCAGCGCATGCATGGGTCAACAAGGGTACGCCGCCCATACCTTGAACATGGCGAATCTCGTTGGCGACAGCCGAGCCTGAGATGCCGCGATTGCTGGCATCATAGAAGAGAAGACGCACACCTGCGAAGAAGTATGAGTGCCAAAACCAGTAGTAGCGACTAACGGAAACAGCACATACCTCCAACAGCGCGACTCCCACCTGCCGCAGAAACCTCAAGCGCATGATGATTCCCGCCAGCTCCTTAAGAGAAGCGTTGGAGCCAAACGGTGCGATGTTCGTACAGTCCACCTACCATGCGTATCTAACGTCGCCAGGGAAGACACATCGGCGACGCTGCTCATCGCGCCACCCGATCCTGGAACTGAGTGTGGTCAGTGCGCTGATATTAGTGATGTGCGGAGCTCGGCTCGGCTCGAAAGCCGCGGCTCCGGCTCGGCCTGGAGAGCCACGGCCTGCTCGAACCTCAGGCCGGGCTCTCCAAGACGGCTCGGGCTCAGCTCGAGCTCGGCTCGGCCTGAGCCGGAGCCCACAGGTGGTGGGCGCTATTTCCCGGCCGTCCTCCTGCGCTGCCAGAGCGCGAAGACTCCCCGCAATGAGACGCGTCCAACGGCGCGTCCCGTCAGTCTCCGCCTCTTTCCAGCCGTCCTGCGCTGTGCGTCTTGAGGAAGAGCCCGAAAATCCGCGACAAGACGCGTCCAACAGGACGCATCTCCTCGATCTCGATCTCTACCCGTCCTCCTGCGCTGCAAGAGCGTGAAGAACGGCAACGAGACGCGTCCAACGGCGCATCTCGTCACTCTCCGCCTCGGCCCTGCCCTCCCGTGCTGCTCGGCATGAGGAAGAGCGAGGAGATGCGTCCAACGACGCGTCTGGTCAACATCCGTCTCTGGCCCACCCACCTGCGCTACGTAGTACAAGAGCATGAAGACCACAACGCGACGCGTCCAATGACGCGTCTCGTCGCCATCCTCCTCTGCCGGCCATCCTCATCTGCCAGCCACCCGCCCTTCCGCCCTGTACCCTTCGTCCCATGCGCTGGATGCTCTCGGGCGATTCTTTAAAAGTCAACGGGTGTTCCTGTAGACGTATATGTGAGTGAGGGTGGTTGGGACGACGATCTGGCGAGACTAATCCTGATTCACAGCTTGAACTCAGTCACATGGTTGTTAATTGGGTGTTCTCTACCAGCGCGCTCAGGCCGGAGCTCGAGAGCCCGGCTCGAGCTCATACTAGTTGTGAGCCGAGCCGTCAGGCTCTCCAAGCCGCCTCGAGAGCTCGGCCCAGCCCAGCCTGAAGACGGCCGGCTTTGGGAGCCTGACGGCTCGAGGCCGGGCTTGGCACATCACTAGCTGATATCACGACCGAGAAGTGCGAACGCACCAAATATACCAGCGCGACGATCAAAAAGCCCTCTGCCCGAGACAGGATCGCACCCGGCAGCACTGGAGGTAAGAGACATAGCAGACGACCGCGGAGGAAGGGAGAGAAAGGAGCCACACAGATATTCACACGAGCAAGAGCTATATACTGAAACCGTGGGAAATGCTCGGGCTGCGCATTCAACAAATTATCACCTGACCGCGTCTGTCACCGTTACTGTTCGCGTTTTGATGTGACGGTCACTAGGGACGTGAGTTTTTCACCCCAAGACCTTTCCTATAGCAAGGCCCTCCGGGCAGACCTGGGCTATGGCGATGTTGGACACGTAACCAATGGAAACGTATCTGACCATACCGCGTCTGCGCACATAACAAGTACAGGTTTGATGCGGCGCTCTCCGGGTATCGGTCAGACTCGGTCCGGGTTCGCGCCACAGACACAGTTTGGCCGTGTTTACACATGGCGTCTATGCAAGTGAGCCTTGTGCATTGTCGACCACGACCACGACCACAACTACGACTACGACTACGACTACGACTACGACTACGACCACGACTGCGACCACTTCCTCGCAACCCTGGTTTGCATGAGGCTATTCCCCCATGCAAACTGTTCTGCTTGTTCTGTACTATTCGCCTCCATCTTCTCGCCGCCCACCTTCCATCTCCAATTGCCAATCTACCAGGAGAGCAAGACCGGGTCTGTAGGCGGGGTCCAGTGATGTGCGACTCGGATGGCGTAGTGTTGAGCGAGGTGGAAGGGAGGCTAAGGCTACTGCACGCCCGAGTGCGGCGCAGCATGGGATGTCTGGCCCGTCCTGTAGTCGCAATACTGTGCAGGCTGGCGTGAGTAATGCCCGGATGGTATATCCGACTCTCCGTCATGTAGGTACGCCCCTGGCATACTGTTCTTCACTGATCTCTCCCCACATGCAGGCCAAGATGACCATCCCTTCTGTGTGTCCGTCTCTAATGTTTCATCTTTTCGTCTCCGATGTTCGCCGTTTGAAGACAATCTATTGAGTTCCGCCATATTTAACGTTCATGCCATTCACGCTTGCATTGCCCGACACTCTCGTATGACTGGGAATCGTATGTGACCGATCGTAGGTGTGTGCTGCGTGTTTGTATATCTGACAGATGTGAAGCTATGGTCGTTGATATAACCTCTGTCAATGTCTGTGTCATGGTATATGCTGCGGTAGGCGTAGAACGCGTCATGATCAGTGCGCGATTGAGCCTCAACATGGAATACTGGGGTGCAGAGCTCGAGATAAGTGCATACCGCATCACTCTCCACCACCTCTATAAATGCCGTCTGCAGGTTCTGTGCTAGGCTGCCAGCTTTACCCAACTCTGCCACCCGTTTCCAGTTGTTTTGCTTACATGCGTAAGCGTCTGAATACCCTTCGTCTAATTCTTTTTACTGACGAGGTCTTCAGTGTCCAAACGTACCCGGAGCACCATCAGCGCGCCGTTGCAGGCACCCTCGTCCATTTACAAACACAGGTCGCGCACACCAGACAAGACGCTTGAGGTTGCAATGGGATATGGGGATCTAGACGACTTGGAAGAGTTCCGCGATGTGATTGTGAGTGCGTCTTGCAGACAAGCCCGATATCTGACCTTATACTTTGCAGTCCCAGATGAGACAGTGCGCGTTGAAGGAGCTTGACCTCACAAAGACCTTCGCCAATCAAGACTCGAAGATGCTCGAGAGGTACAAGAAATCGGTGAGCAATGGATAACATATATGCTCCGGACGCGTCTACTGATCTTGCACGACTACTGGCAGGTTTGTGCAAACGTGCCGCTGGTGAACGACTATCCGAACTGCTGGCCGCATATGGCATACGCCAAGCTGCTACTGACGCAAGACAATTACGCGAAGGTACGTATCAACCGCAAAAGAGCGAGGTAGCATCATGCACTGACAGCCATTCCACAGACATGCCGTGAATCGGCGATGGAAACCTCCGGTACCGAGACTGTCAGCAACAACAGCGGGCGAGATGCGGCGAGGCGACATGCCAAGAAGACCTCCTCCCGTCGCCGGCGCGTCACCATCAATGACAGTCCCATCGCCAAAGTCGCGCGTACGCAGAGGAGCCGCGTCAGTGTCACTCCGCCGAGACAGAAACGCCCCGCCGACACGTCTGATGTCCGTCGCGGCGGGTTGCGGGATGATTCTGAGCCTCTCTCGTCACGTCCGTTGCCAGAACGCCCCGCCAACACGTCTGATGTCCGTCGCGGCGGGTTGGGGGATGATCCCGAGCTCTCGTCACGTCCGTTGCCAGCGGCCACCACGTCTCGCGCGGCGGGATCTAGCGAGTCTGTCCATCCCATTCCTCAATCACGCGAAGACGCGCGCGATGGTGACCTCCACGCTGTCAACGAGTTCCTGTCAAGTCTGGTCATGCCCATGCCGCACATCTTACCAATCTTCCTGGACCTCGGCGTCAAAAGCCACCAGAAGCTCATTGCAGTGGCTCGGGGTGTACCAGATCTGGACGGGTTGTTCCGCGAGTATCTCAACCGCAAAGAGATGGACAAGGTAGATGTAGCGATTCTCAAGCAGGCATTGTCAGAGTATGCTCGTCGCCATTGATGTTGAATTTGACGCCACACTTGTCTGATGTCGTGCCGATGATGGACTACTGATGTACCGTAATATAGCGCTGAAGGCTCGTTCTGCCACGATAACACGTCCTTTCAAATGCAATTGCCAAGCCAGTCTTTTCCAGGATAATTGATTTGAATGCGATTCACGAGTCCGAATTCAGTTGGAGCATTAAGATTGGTAGCCAGCCATGAGAAGAACTAAGCCAAGTGTGGTAGGACATCATATGAGACAGGTTCAATATTGTGCACCCCCGCAACTTGAGAAGCGTTAACGTTCCTGATCCCTTGTACAGAGCTTTTTGGCCTTGGAGGATGCTTTGGCAGTGTCTGTGCAATGCTGCAACTATCATGTCAGAGCTTTGAATGAACAACAGGATATGAGGTACATACGATACAACCACACGGTCCATGTCCGATTTGTCTGCAGGCTTGGCATTGGTGATGCGCCTTCCACCCTCAGAGTGCTCGACCACGATGAACTCGGCCGTTATGCGTGGTCCGTCTTCAAGCGCCTTGAGTTCTTGATTGAAGGGAAGATCCGGGTCGTGGCTGTGAATGACGTACACTCGAAATGCGTGGTGTGAACGCTTCTTCAAGTTGGATGCGGAACGAGATGGCGGGTAGGTTGCGGGTATGGGCCTAGTAGATACTGGGTGATAGTGGTGTCTGGCATGTCTCCGTCTGCTGAACGTTGTCACTGGTCCTTCAAAAGACCACTCTTGATCCAGCAGCAGCACATCCTGGCCGTCGGCACCACTGTTGCGAACTACTGGGACAGAAGTGAAGCAAGATGGTCCTGTAAGAGGGATTTTATAGACACGGACGAGCTGGGAGTGCGGTCGTGCCCGTTCAGCGCAAACCACACGTAAAGTACCATTATCAGGACTTACGCGTGTCCTACCCATACCCGAACATGCTGATGGAGCGGAATGCAGCGACATGCTTTGACGGACAGGCAGTGAGTGAGTACAGATACAAACACATGTTCTAGGGAACATACCTCTCAGGCTTGGTGGTGCGATGTGTTCACCTTGAGTGGCACACTGTGTCGCAGTTCCAAACAAAAGGGTGAGTCATGCTTGAAACCCTTGAAATGGATGCACTGCATCATTAATAGCAAAAATACTCATATTTTGCATATATGGTCAGTGCATGACACCAGATCGATACACCATGATACCCAAAACTGTGACTCCCATAAATCAGTCGAGGTGCTGGTACTGATAGCAAGCACAAACTATAACTTTGAACCATTAGACAAAGGGTTTCAAGCAAAATATGAGATTGTTGTATCTGAATCTCACTTTTTTCGGCATTGATCCTCCAGCAATGGCACGTGACCTGATGTTTGGCCATGTTATTGCTACCATATCTCACTCTGCGATCTGCACAGCAGCACTGATCGCACCTCGTAGCAGCATTGATCGCACCTCATGGCACACATATCCAGCTATAGCTCCTTGCAGTATGCAGTAGACCTGTCTGAAGTTGCTCTCATGGCTTCACTGATATTTGCTCGCGGTCCTTCGAACATGACTCCCCATTCAACATACACACATTCACACCCCAATGAACGTGATGTCGTTCAAGTCAACAACTTTCAGGCAGCTACCCCTGAGACAATGCCTGGTAATGCAAGTTCGACAATAACAGCTCATTGTGGTTCTACACTTCCACTCCCACCTCCGAAGCCGTTACGCACCGCAGAGCGCCTGCTGTATATCAGCCCAATGCACAAGCTGACAGGAGACGTGTGAGTATTGAATTGAACTTCAAAGACCTTCAGCGCTCATGTACAGTTTGGAAGCAACAATACATGTTAACATGTGATGTGCCTGGGTGTGTTCAGCAGTTTCTGCTCCGCACTCAATTACGGCGGCATCTCAATAATGCTCACGGCATTTATGAAGGTGTGTGTATAACCAGTAATATCCGACTTCCACTCACAGAGTGGTTTGCACAGCACACAAGTGTCCCTTTATAGGGTGTGGCAAGCACTACAGACGCAGATCCAGTCTGCAACGCCACATCAACATACGGCACCATAATGCAGCACCGATGCCGGAACAGAGTGAGTAAACACATCTGGCATCACATGTACACAGAAGCAGCAGATTAACATCGACTATAGAGCATACATGTCCTGGCATAGGCTGCGACAGGACCTTTGATTCTATTCGCGGAGTTAATGTTCATGTACGGACGCACGGGATCCCGATGGCCTTTGCAGGTTTCAGAGGTGATACCTAAGCCCTATTCGAGGTGTTCCTATTTAGGAGCAAAATGTGGGAAAGGGATAGTATGAGTCTCAAGAACGGCTGGGTGATTTGGTGGGATGGGACAGGAACGGTTAGAACCTGAAGCCGATTGGTAGGACTCAGAGGACTTAACAATATCGATCCCGAGTGGAGGAAAAGACTTCCGACACATGAGAGCGAGGAACAGACCATGTAGAACGCATAGACCACCGAGGCAGAGACCACGGACTGGATGCAGTGCGGAAGGATGCATGCGGAGGAAGAAGACTTTGGTGAAGCTGTGGATCAACGCCTCGAGGAAACACGCGTGTCTTCAATTTGAGACCATGTCAGCTGCCAAGCCAAGCTCATGCTCTGTCAGAGGCTTGCGTATCGCAGCCACCATTCCAGGTTGGCACAATCTGTTTAATGATATAATTACATGGTTCCAGTAATAGATGTCTCTTCGGTACGTTCGTTCATACATCGGTGTACCATCGCAGAATGTTGATTGGCACCCCGAGCAGAGGCGAAGGACCTACTGCATCCTGGGTAGAAGCAATCGTATGCTGCCATTTGAACTTGTGAGTGCATCTAGAATATGTCTGCAGGAGGCATACCTTTAATTGCATGCATATCCAACATATGGCGACGGAGAGTATAAGGGGCCCAGTACGACTTGGTGCAACCCGGAGATGTGCATGCATATGCTAGAACATCAAAGGGTTATCGACCTCATAAATGTTCTGTGCTGGAGCAACATCACTTACTGCCTTTGTGCTTTTTTGAATGGTACTGAGGCCGTGCACGTGGTATTGGTGTCTCTTGAGTGTATGCTTATTTGCAAATAACTTGCCACATCCTCGCTCGAGGCATATGGGCTCATACTGCAGACATAGATATGTCAGTGATAAATGGAAATAATGTAACACCGAGGTTGATCTGGTGCACCGTATTCAACTCGTCCGACGCCACAGAAAGTTCCGCCTGCGGTAGGAATGTCTGGCTGCCAGGTGATGCAGGGTGGGGCAAGTGAAGAGCAGATGGATCTGAGGGATCTGTATGATGGCCTTCATGTAATTGCGAAGATGAGGACACCAAGTCCTGCATTTGACTTGAGAATATTTACGGAGGTATATGTTCATTGCTCACCTGATATGGTGCATGCACCGGTATTTCAGAATTGGTATAGAGCACGTTGCCATCATTTAATGACCCGCCAACAGACAGCGTGGTATTATCGATGGCCAACCGTGGGTCTATACTGAAATTGCCGAACAAGTTGCTCTGTAGTAGCATTAATAATCAGCTCGACACAACAGGCACAGCTTATATCAAATTAACCTCAGGCTTGTAAAGTTCATTGTCGGGCGCTGCGAGGATATGCCACCAGTGTAATTCCCGTGCGGATAACTTTGTTTCTGGTGATGTGAACACTGGAGCATCCAGATCTGCCATGAGCGGCACTATATCCTTGAAAGAGGCACAGGTATGATGATGTGGTGGCTGGCACTACCGGAACTGATCACAGAGACATCATGAAATGTGATGGGCAAATGACAACTCCTCCTCTTGAAGGGCTGACAAATGCGTGATTTCTAAAAAGAATGGGACGTGGGGTTAGCTGAGCCCGTGGCTCTCACATGGATGCCACGTTGGCCGCGTGGCTCCCATGTGCGCCCCCGAGCTTGCAAGCGCCAAAGGGTCTGTGCCAAGCTTGTGAGGCGCCCTGGGTGTCGGGCCGAGCCTGCAAGGCCTCCCAGCCCTGACTACAGTCTATGTTGCACCGAGTTCCACGAGGTGCAAGCACGTTGTCGAGAACTTGAGTAAGCTGAGAAATCCACTTATATGATATCTTCTGGCATTACGCTGTATGCCAACTGTATGTACGAGCCAAAGGCAAAGCAGCCAGCCACTCAAGTAGTGATGAGCGACAGGCTCACCACGTCCGAGGCAAAGCCATGGGTACGATACTATCTAAAAAGAATGGGACGTGGGGGTTAGCCAAGCCCGTGGCAAACATGTGAGGCTGACATGGACGCCACATTGGCTGCATGGCTCCCATGTGCGCTGCCGAGCTTGCGAGGTGGCGTGGGGTCTGTGCCAAGCTTGCAAGGCACCCTGGGTGTTGGGTCGAGCCTGCGAGGCCTCCTATCAACTGTCTTGCGCCGAGTTCCGCGAGGCGCAATCGGGTTGTCC
Source organism: Lentinus brumalis (assembly GCA_001792895.1). Taxonomy (NCBI): domain Eukaryota; kingdom Fungi; phylum Basidiomycota; class Agaricomycetes; order Polyporales; family Polyporaceae; genus Lentinus; species Lentinus brumalis. Next base: position 21,004 of record MARA01000077.1, on the reverse strand, counting down.
AGCACTACAGCCAACGCGCTTAGCATGGGCCACAACGCGCACGGGCACGGGTACGAGTATGGCCATGTGCACAGGTACAGGAACGAGCAAGACAATGCCTATGAGCCTCAGACCCACCACAACGTCAGGCCAACAGCCACGAGATGGGACAAAAAGTACTTAAATATGCAAGTACTTCCCTCATGCTCCCTGAGTGCGCTTCTCTCTGGACCAAAGGTGAAGCAACCAGGATACTTAAGTAGCGATGAGCCGGGATGAGCCGGGCCGAGCCTGAAACAGGCGAGCACGAGCAAGAGCGGCTTGTTGTCAGGCACCATGTAGGACACGGAGAGGAGACCACAGAGATAGTAGTAGATGGAACGGGTTCGAACTTATCGACTCGACGGCGGTAGGACTTCTTGACAGTGATGGCGGTACTTTTGATGGTGAGCACAGAGCGGAGGCGGTAGACTTAGAGCTGGACAGTGGGGAGAACGGAATCTGGCTTGCACACGACGCTACCGAAGGTACAAAGGCAAAGCTACCCTAACGACAGCACGCAAGCCTCGGAAAGCCTCCGCAAACGGTTCTGAGCCAATAGGGATGGACGGAGCCCCTTGCGCACGGACCTGCTGTCAGCCTTAACCACAGCCAACCAACCAACGCGCGCGCCGAGCCCCGACCGCCTCGAAGCGCTGGCGACCGACGTTTGACCCAAGATGGTGGCGCGGAGCTCCAACTCCGGCGATAACCACCTCGGCCAATTGCCTGGCGTGAATGACGCTCCAGAACCCCTCCGACCATGCGTCCGTGACCGAGACTGCGTACGAGGCCTCGGAACTGCGGCTGATGCCTTGTCGGGGACGTGAACGGTCTGACAGGCCACCGCTCGGTTCGGACGGGCTGCAGACTGCGCTGTCCGACCTGCCCGAGGGTTCGGACGGTAGGAGAGGTGACGGAGCGATAGGGAAGGAGGACAGTGCTGTGATGAACGTACTGGCCGCTGTAGAACGACCGAGGGTACTGGGCTCGCTCCGGTGGAACCTCCGGAAGGACACAAATTCCGTGCATAGACGTGTCCGATACCTATCAGCGGTAAGAATGGCGGTCATCTGGATGCACAGATATTGTAGTTGCATTCGACCAGTTGCACAACACGGTGTTCGCTGGCACTGGGCTTTTTGTCCATGTTGGGGGAAGGGAGGCAAAGAGGCAGGTGAAGGAGGAATGGGGACAGGTAGGGTGCCTTCAGGCGTCTGGTTGCAACTGTGAACTTTTGCACACCAGAGACTAAGAGAGGAGTCGAACTGTCAATCTCACCATACAAGCAATTTAAAGCATCATCCACGAATGGTTGCTGTATCTTCCTCGTCATCAGATGCTACACGCATTATATATGGTCAGTCTGCAAAGATGACCATATCAACTGAAACATACCTGGGGATACAACAATGCTTGGCACGTCCACTGTGATGGACTCAGCACTCCGATGATATGCTCGTTGCATGTGACTGTTCAGTGGTCCTTCCGGTGGTACATATATATCTTTGAGTGCAACATCCAGTACACCGGGAGACACACCAGACAGTCGGCAGAACCTAAACCTAGGGCTGAACAACGGGTCAGGTCAAGGTCAGGTAGACCCGTACCTGACCTGCGCATTAACCCGTAGGTACGGATCTCACGGATCCGGATATCCGTGTCGCGGATGAGCCTCGGATCCAGGTACCGGGGCTCACAAACAGTCGGAGATCCGTTAACATCCGTGGCCTTACAAGGCAATAAGCAGATAACATTCAACCCTTGGAATGCGATACATGGGGTACAAATTAAAGTACGCAAGCATAGATCAGTTGTCTTCATCGTCAGAGCCGTATACAGTGACAAGGTCAGGAATAGAGGAGTCATCATCATCTTCATCACCGCCGGCCGTCGCCGGTACTGCCACGCCACCGTAGATGACGCTGTCGCGAGCGGCCGCGAGGACTGAAGACACATCGCGCTCACATGCGGAAGAATGCTGAGGAGTAGCAGACTGAGCAGCAGACACGGTCTCGGTGGGGATGGCAACTTCAAGAACCCCGGCGGCCTCAGCCCTCTTCTCCAGGAGGGCTCGGGTCTCCGCGAGCTCGGCCTCAAGCTGACGCATCTCCTCCATGTCGCGGGCGATCTCCTCCTTGAGCGCCTCGAGCGCGCCAGCAGGCAGCATGCTTACAATAGCGGCGAGCAGCCCGTTCTTGCGTGCGGCCATGTCGTCAGGCTGAGGTGCAACCCAATTGTCGTCAAGAACGGGGTAGAAGATGGACTAGAAAGGACGCATGTCAGCAAGAGAATGATACCCGGGATTGTCGGACCATGCTGCACATACCCCGGGAGCGTGTTTTCAAGCCACTTAGTGATCTCGCGCAGATGGGGCTCAGCGTCTTCGAGTGGGTCGAGCTCGGTGGTCGCCACAACAAGCTGAGCCGCGAGGGTATAGAATTCGTTCACGTTGACACCACGCGGGACCTCGAGGAATGCACGATAGGCGCAGACAAGCGTGAGGATGAGGGTCCGCTGCTCAGGTGTCATGTCGACTTGCTCGACGCCGGGGCCATTGAGCGCGGCCAGCCAGCCGCAGATCTGGTCGGCAGAGATGCTCGTGGGCTGGCCGGTTGGGAGAATAAACTGCGAGAGACAGTCAGTAAGTTCGTTTCAGCCGGTGAAATAGTACCGTACCGAGTAGTACGATATGAGTGACTCACCTGCATAGGGCGCATGGCCGTGGGCCCGTCGACAACCAAAATAACGGCGGGGATGGGTCGGTCGGGAAAGAAAAAAGTCCCAGCGTCATGGCGTAGATATAGCGCGGTGTTCATGTCCATGATGATAGCGTATGTTGGCTGTGGTTTAGGACGAGTCGGGGAAAGTTCTGCGGGGAGCTTGGGTGAATTGACAGAGTCCTGCTGCACTCTTTAATACCGTCAAGCCTATTGCGGCACGTGTATGCCACTCACCAACGTAGCTGTCTGAGATGTGCAACTCCACCGTCCACCTGTCTGAGTCCAACGGTCACCGCGCCCTGCCCTCCGACTCGGCCCAGTCGTCGCAGACGCCCAATCACTGCCGCGCCAGGCTGCTAACAATGTCGCACATTGGACGCGTGTTCGCGAGCGATAGCGCATGACTGCATTAGTCTTGTCGGTAAGTTGAACGCCTTGCTGCGATCTTGGAACGTGTTTTGCACAGGGAGCGTACGCGCCGGGGTCAAAATAGTAAGTGGCACCGAGGGAGTGGTTCAGATAGCGATCTGTGTCTCGTGTACCTCCGGTGGGACTGCGAAGGTCAAGCAGTAGAGACAGAAACTTTTGGTAGGCCGGAGTAGTTGGACGGCTTTGTAGCGCTTCTATGTGGGAGTCACTGTACAGTAGCTGTCAGGGAAGGTTGGCGCTCGGGCTCATAGGCCTTGAGCCTGCTTGAACTTGAGCGCTCATGCCACCTCTCCGTTGATCTCTTGTTCGGCCATGCCCTGTGAGACTGATTGTCCATCAGAGCATCGAGGTAAGTCATTCAGCTATACATCTACACGTTTTGCGCTACTGAAAGCTCGAATTTGTCCGCTCACTCAGCTGGAACAACACAGTCGGGCCCCGATACCAGCATCCTCAGCAAACCTGAGGGGATGAGCTGTGCTCGCTGACGAGTTCGAATACTAGTCAGGTTCGTTTGGACCTTTTATACTCATTATGGCTCTGTTTTAGCTCGCTGCGTGCTGATACTTGCCCCTCCTCGCGTTATTCCAGGTACAATTCTCGTCCGCCGGGGGTGGCATGCTTCTACTGCCGTCCCGGAGTTCGACGGCAACGGAAGACACGCTGAGGACCCGAGGGAGATGGCGCAATGAGAGCTCGTCTTTTGGCTGGGAAAGGCGACCCTCATAAGGCCAGGGCGATGGTATGTCTTCCTTGGTCGTTCTGCAGTGTGTATCCTGCCCTCCACCACTGTGCTTACGCTCTTGTGCCTTTTCCCAGCATCCTTCTACTATGTCCAACTCTGCATCTACCGCCGCTGCTAGCAAGGCCCCTACCAAGCGGGGCCGCGCCGACACTCAGACAGAACCCTCGGCTTCGCAGGCTCTCGCCGGCAGTGACACCGGCGGTTCTCAGCAGTCCATCCCCGCCTCGCAGGCTCGTGCTGCCAAGCGACTTAAGGAGACGGCGATTGGCGCAGCCGACGATGAGGCGCAGTCCGCTCACGGCGGCCCGGGTGGGTCCGATGGCGAGGCCGATGTTACAGATGGTGGCATCCCTGCTGCGGCCGCTCGAGTGCGTCGGGCGGGCAAGACTCGACTCCTGTCGGGGGAAGAGAAGCGGGCTCGCTTCCTGTCCCGTTTCCCGGACAAGACCCCCGAGGAGATTCTTGGTATGTGTCTTGGCTGTCGTGTTCGAATGACACTAACACTCGACCTCTAGATGCGGTCGCTCGCGGCTGGCGCTCGAAGGTGTACGCTCACTACAAGGCCCCGAAGATCATTCACGGGCCCCATGGCACCATTATGCACCGATTTTCTTGCAAGCGGTGAGTCCGATGGTTCTCTGGGTTCGCCTTCGGACACTGTACTAACTTTATGCTTCACATCTAGGTATCCGTCAAAGCACGTGGATCGTGCTGACTACGAGGATTCGACCGGCAATCTGAAACGCCATGCCGACAACTGTGACCCCGACGACACTCCTGAAAACGAGGCTATCACGGCCTTCGCTCAAGGCGCCACATACTCGCCTGCGCGCATGAGGTTTCTCATGGCTATGTGGTGTGCCGCTCGCCACCGTGCCTTCTCGATCGTCGACGATCCGGAGTTCAAGGAGATGCTCACCATGCTCTACGGGAAGGTCCAGATCCCGTCTCGAGTCACGGTCTCGCGGGATATCCAACTAATCCGCGACGAGACCATGGCGAGGCTTGTCGATCGTCTCCAGGTGGGTTGCAGTGTCGGGTCCATTGTGTTTCTTCCGCATTGCTGACATCGATCTTGCAGCGGCTCTCAGGGAAGGTCCATCTCTGTGTCGACGGATGGACCTCTCCGAACATAATCTCTTTCCTCGGGGTGACCGCGCATTGGCACGAGGGTGCGGAGATCCGGCATGTGATCCTCGATTTCATAAGGTACGTACTTTCATACTGGATTGCCTTCATCTGTCACTAACACATCGATCGCCGTGCAACAGGCTGACCCGGTCACACACCGGCGAATACCTCGCGGAGAAACTCGCGCAGTGCTTGCGTGATTACGGATTGGAAGAGAAGGTACGTGACACTTGCTTTCAATGAGTGTCCTAGCCCTCTGCTAATACTTTTTTTCGCAACTTTAGGTACTCGCCGTCACCTGCGACAATGCCGGGAATAACGGAACAATGCTCGACGCATTGGGCAGGCTCTTGCCCAAATTCCGTGGTCGTGAAGCCCACGTGCGCTGCTTCGGGCATGTCCTGAACCTGGTCGTCAAGGTACGTACATTATGTCTTCTCTCCTCTTGATACACCCTGACCTGATCCATATTGAACTAGGCCATGATCTCCCAGTTTGCGAAGAGGCGCCGTGCCAAGAATGAAAGCCCGGCAGATGCGTTCAAAGCAAACAAAGACCTCGACGAACTCGACGATCAAGAGGGCGACGAAGAAGATGCTGAGGCTGCTGCTGAAGCTGCGCAAGACGACGGTCGCGACGCTGCGGACGAAGAGGTCATTGCTGACCTTGATCACGAGCACCCCGAGCTTGTCCTGGACCGCGAGGACCTCAAGTTCGGTCAGGTGGCCTTTGAGAAGGTGCGCATTCGTTTGAACCAGTGTATAGTCATATACTGACGTAATACATCCCAGATCATGAAGTTATCGCAGAAGGTACACTACAGCCCGACCATCCGCACCGAGCTAGCAAAGCTCGCACACGATGCGGACCTAGATTGTGAAGTCCTCGTTCGGCCAGTAGATACGCGCTGGAACACTCACGTTGGCGTCCTCGAGCGCGCGCTGGACATGAAGGAAGTCCTCGGTGACTTGTGCGACAAGGCCCAATTCAACAAGCGCGATGGTGCTCGCTTGCGCCGCTTTCTCCTCTCCGACGAAGAGTGGGAGTTGATCGACCAACTCTTTCGCCTGCTTGATGTACGTATCACATGATTAAGCATCCGAACCGCGCTGAATTTGTCTTACCGCAGCCATTCGCCTTTGCAACTCGTCAGATCGAGTCCAGCCGCCGCGCCCTCATTCATGAGGTGATACCCTACATTGACCTGCTCACTGCACATGTCGACAAGTTCACTCGAGACGAGACGCTCTTGCCGTGCGTCCGCGCGGCAGCCAAGCGCGGACGAGCGATCTTGGACACATATTATGAGAAGACGGACGACACGTTCATCTACCGCAATGCTATTGGTATGTTCTCGGGCCCCATTATTAAGCCTCCGCTTCTTGCACTAACCGGCCAATGCTTCCAGTCATGGACCCACGGAAGAAGACTAACTACTTCCGCGCGCAAGACTGGCCCGAGGAGTGGATCACAGAGGCTGTCGACGGCCTCAAGAAGGAGTGGCGCACGAACTACAAGCTTCTCGAGCCGGTGGTGCCAAACCAGAATGCTAGTACGAGCAGGTCCGCTCCGACGAAGCAAGGGAGGCGCAGCGCAACGTCTGCGGTGGTGAGTCTCGGTCTCTCTGCTTCCGCCTGGTCTCAGTTTTCATGCGCTGACACTGCTAATGTACATAGAACATGCGCAACCTGTTCTCGTCTCTTGCGTCCGGCGGCGAGGGTCCCAAGCAAGATGCACTCGAGGCATATCTTGAGTCCCCTCCCCTCACGACCGTCGACGACCCTCTCGAGTACTGGAACCTTGTCTTGCAGACGGCCGCGGACCCTTCACTCGCTCGCATGGCCCTTGATTTCCTCTCCATTCCAGGTACGTGTGCTTCTTCATCATCACTCACTTGACTGCTTGTCTGACATCTTGTTTACTGTATAGCTACCTCAACGGACGTCGAGCGCGCCTTCTCTCGCGGCCGCTTGACGGTGTCGCGTCTCCGCTTCTCTCTCGCGGACGCGTCTGTCCGTGCAAGCACGTTACTCGGTTCCTGGGCGAAGATCCCAGATCTCATTGCCGAAAAGGAGGTTGTTGCCATCCTCAAGAACGGCGGCCGTCGTGGTATGCAGCCTGCCGCCAAGGAAGATGACAGTGACATCGAGTTGCTTGATGGTCCTCCGGTTGCTGGGCCGTCGGGCTCGCCGGTCACCGGATCGGTCTGAAGTACGGTTGTCCTTTGTCATCTCGTTTTGTAACAGTAGTCGCGCGTTGTGCAATGTGATATCATGTCGACTCTCGAGCATGTCATGTGTTCTTCATTCAGTAATGTGGCGGAACAGCGCGCTCACTAGTATGTTCAGTGATGATTACAGTGGAGTCTGGACTATGGACTTCATGAAGGAGTTGACTCTAAACGGTGTTCTTTGAGGTCCGAACCGAAACTACCTGCGAGAACCTGCGGATAAGTCCGGATACGGATCTTATGCCAGGTAAACCTGTAGGTGTCAGGTTCGGATCGCCGGGTCCGGGTCAAGCGCCGGGTTTATCCGCGCGGATCCAGGTGACACTTTGCATGATAACCCTACCTGTAGGTCCGGATCCGGATGACCCACGGGTGGATCCGTGTTCAGCCCTACCTAAACCACTCTCGTGTACTTAGTTGTCCAGGAGCATGTACATCTTCTGGCAACATTACCCACACAAGGGGCACGCAGAGTGAAAAAGGTCCCATCGATGCATAACGAGGACACATCCGGAACACCGCCCATCCTGCACCAATGACAGAGAGTTCACCCACAGTAGCAATTATGGGCACTGTGGAGGATCTCCGTGGCATGATGCATATGTCCATACCAACAAATATAGGATCCAATGGTCTCTGATAGACCAACCACACCCGCTTCAATGCTATGCGGAGCTGAGATGCTTCGACGGGAAATAGTGCACAGGAGGGTCGCCGTTCAAAGCAGACATGGCTTGGAGGAAATTCTGCGATGCGAAGAGTTGGCATAAGAACTGTTGAGGGGTAGACCTGGTCGCAGTGCCAATGAGGTGGGGATGATGAATAGAAGAGTCGACAACACCTGACTTATATCCCTTTGTGCATAGACGCTGATGTAAAATATGTAAAATGACGTCAATTGCGGTCAATTGCGCTATGGGCTTCAATCAATTCTTAAGGTGATCGCAAACGTGCGGTGGTCGGACAAGAGACTATTTTTTATATGTCATCCTCATGCAGAGCCGCGGCTCAGCTCAAACGCTGCGGCTACGGCTCAGCCTGGGGAACCATGGCCTGCTTAAACCTCAGACCAGGCTCTCCAGGATGGCTTAGGCTCAGCTCAAGCTTGACTCGGCCTGAGCTGGAGCCTAATGGAATGCTCACGACTCACTCTTTGCTTCTGCTCACCCTCGCACAGATCCACGCGGGAATGTAAGATCAGGCGGATTATCCACGAATTACTCTACACCAGCATTATCAAGCTCGGGCTTGAGAGCCTGGCTTGAGCCTGAGGAGGTCATGAGCTCGCAGTACAAGAGCCTGACTCGAGCCTGAGGAGGTCATGAGCTCGCAGTACGAGAGCCTGACAACTCAAGACGGGCTATGGGACATCACCACTAAGTACTCATACGAACACCCGGACTGACGTCCAATGTGAGCAGCAATCAATGACAGCATTGACATTGATACCTGAAATCGATGCATGCACTGACACAGCAAATAAGGACCAATATCAACATCTGAGATTAGCACAGACGCTGAGGATCGGCATGCTGTGCTGGCGCTGGCACCATTGCAAGCGCTTGAATCTGAAGCGCTGATTATTAATACTGACTCGGTCCACCTGCTGCTCTTTGGTCTCTTGTCACCGCACCCTTGGACCCGATCCCATAACTATGCAGCATCCATATCAACTATCAGTACAGCATGACATGATGCATCATTCAGCGTCAGAGTATGCTTTGACTAAATATCATGCTGGTTCACTTCTGGCGTACGAGGTGATACCAACACCACCAAAGCCGCTCGATGCGACAGCGGTCAAACAACAGGTAATACTGCCTGGGTCTGGCAAGGTAAGCAACTTGTAAATGTGACTTCAGGCCTTGCTCATACCTAGCTCCAGCTCACTGCTGGTCAACGGGCAGTTTACTACCTGGCCGACAGTACAGGATCCAGCTGGGGCACCTTGATTGTTGTAGAGCGCACTCTGAGTGGCAGTGAGCAGTTTTATTACTGTTGATGTTTTCAATTTCCATGCTCAAGTAATATATAGGTATACAATCACATGGAAAGCTATACATGCCTAACATACTGCAAGAGCATCTTGGCTACGACATCGCATATTTTGTACAACAAAGGACGCCATCTGATTCGGAAGTCTATAGTACCCTGCGTATCCCGACTGACAAGTACGGGATGGGCTTGGGTGCTGTATCAAGCATGACACAACGCGGGGGAAAGCCTCGACATGCCATGTCAACCCTGATCCAGCTAGCCTTACTTGGTTCGCCGCGTCGATGCCTGTTGGGATACGAGATAGTGGCTATACTCATGGGTCACTTTCCGTATTACAGATCAGCAACTGAAGACTGGAAGGTGAGTAAATAGGTACATGCACTGGTGGTAGTATCCTGATACTGGTCGTGCAGTGTAGTTTATTCTGTACACTTTACCGGCAGCCATTTTTTTCGTCTCTCCCAGCCCCACCAGATCTACAACCAGCGGAACGTGTCTGGTTTATTTCCTATGGTATCCATGGATTGTTCACGATGTAACAGGATTTTGAAGTGCGCTTGTTGTAACTCGAATGTTATGATGACATGTACATAGATGTGGGTAGCTGGTGCAGTGGTATGGTCTGACATTAATCTACTGGTCGCCTGTAGTAATATGTGCCATATCAAACCACGTCATCATGCAACCCAACCATCACTTTATAATCGCCGACCGGTTATGAAGTATACTTGTTGATTTGGGCCCCCAGTCAAGGCAAACCACACAGACATCAACAGCATGCCACGGAATCACACAACAACAGCAGCCTGACTTCGACGACACAGTCAGCCCAAGAATTTGATCCAACATCGATAGTTCGACTCCTGGCGATGCCAGGAGAATATTGCACTGTTATCGCAATCAACACTAACTGGGTTGACGGGTAAATTCACAAGTTCTTCACGCATATTAGCCAAGTCCGAAGGGGTGAATTCCGCACGCATACATATTACCCGAAAAACTTGGCGGAACATACAAGATAGACGGCAGACCGATCGCGAAGCCGATATCACTACGTATGCAGGACCTCGAGGCCTCGAAGACGACGCAGGCAAGAATGGTATACACACAAAGTACAGAAATCTGGGCGCGAGTGCACGACATCCTCTTACATCACATGCTCAATGTTGTCCTGCTCATCAATTTCCGCACCGTCAAACGCGACTTCACGCTCATCGTCGAGGTCCCCATCTTGTAGGTGTCGATAGAGATCTCACCTACACCGCGCTGGTCATCATCGTCCTCAGCCGGCTCCGAATCGTCATCGATGGTTCCTTGTTGATCGAGAGCAGCGTACTTGAAGTCGGCGAGCATACCACGGTCTGCCACGCGCCACCACTTGCGCACCTCAACCATGAAGGACTCGCCCGCACTGTAAAAACTGATGAGCAGACTGGACATCAATTGAGAGTTGACTTACCTCTCGCGCTCCCGGAGGGCGACCAAAGATGGCATGTCAAAACCCCAGTCCAGTACGGCCGGAACACGGTTGCGTGTCAGTCGGTCAGTCGCGTCGACCAGACTGAGTTCCACGTTGGCCGCGTCGCGCAGAAGGGTGATGTGGCACTGCAGGATAACGGCTACAAGTGAGTTGACGATGAAGGGGAAGGAATCGGGGCTGCGCGGTCCTGTGGCCGAGACGTGTACGACACTTGCATCGCAGGACGGACATTCGATGATTGACCCCCAACTGTCTTCGTCGATATTCTTGAGCGCCCATGAGATGAGGCAAAGTGCACAAAAGGTGTGCCGACACTCCAGGGTGTTCAGCGTATAAGGGGACGCACTGTAAATGTGCTGTGTCAGACCAGTAACATCTTACACAACAACACATCACGAACATGATATTCGTACACCTGTCAGGACGGACATCAGTTCTTCTCCCAAGGGTCGATGAACGGTGAATGAGCGTACAGTGTGCAAACGAACTTATCGTAAACTTCAGTCAGAACCCACTGCACGTCCATCGAGGGGCGCAGACTGGAGGCTGCTGCTGTCGCGGGAGCGGTGTTTGCTTGAGGGGTGGCTTCCGCGATCGACTGCACAGAGGTCTTGTCATGTTTGATAGTATGATGCTCGCCAGACACAACTACCTCATCCTCACGCGGTTCAAAAGCCTCCTCCGCCTCGGGGAGACCGACTTCAACCGTCATCAGCACACCGCCTTCACCCTCTGAGTCACGGCTGCAGGAGCCACCACCGCTCCAGAGCCCTCCTCGGGAACCACGACCTCCTCCTGACGGGACCTCCTACGCTGCGAAGCAAGCTTCTGTGCCAGACGGCTGTGTATTCTCGTTCTGTAAGAGAGAACGTAATGGGCATAAGTAGTCAACTGACGCACCTCTCTTCACCCTGATATCAACGCCTCGTCTCCCAGTCATCTCGGCCTTGAATGTGGCATTGTTCCCCAAGTTGAAGCGCCAAGGGTGGTAGTTGTTGCTTGGTGGTGAGGGTGGTAACGAGAAACGAGTTGAGCTCAGACGACAACCAATGAGCAATTATGAAGGTCCGCATGCAGTCGAACATCACAACAAGACTGATTCGGAAGCATACGGCTGACTCACCCGATTGAACAGCACGACAAAGTGTGGACCGGGGGGAGGCCACCACAAACCACAGTATGGAGAAGCCGCGTACAGAACATGTCGCCATCTTGTACGAGGGAATAGCCCCGCACAAGACCAGAGGAAGCAAGAGTTTGTCAAAGTGCAGGTTCAAGTCTGAAAGCAATCTGAGACGTCCGAGATTCGCGGAAGTGCGAGAGCACCGCCACAGACGCCACAATGTCAATACAGGCAAATAACGCGTCGAAATGTTGCCAAGTCCACTCCTGCCTGTAAGTTGTACTCTAGAGCTTCGACACCGATCCTCACCATATCTCTCTGGGTTGCGTGGGGCTATTCCCTCGCGCAAACCGTTCAACGAGCTCCTGCTTGCCCTCTGTGTGACTACTGCTGCCCTCCTGGACCTGCGCTGTCAGATCGACTTGCACTACATCACCGCCGCGCCGCTAAAGAGCACTCGTCCCAACGTCCACTCCAACGCGTACGATTCTTGTACATTCTAATCAACATCTTTCGTTGACCATACATCCTCTAGCCTCTCCGCCTCCAAAGGATCACGCGAGCATGTCTGTGGCAGTATCTTCTCCGTGAGTACCCTCAGTGTTCAGTTCTCTTTGCGTGCTCAGTTCCTGTCCTGTAGGACTGCCGGGAGTATGCGTTTCTTCCAATTTGAAGGCCAACTATACACGGTCGTGAACCCTTCCGACCGCGAATCTCTTCCGGGTATCCCAAACTCTGACCCGGAGCTCAACCTCTGTGGTCGTGAGCTTCGTCACGCCATCTGGCTGACCGAGCGCAATCCTGAACTCGCGTACATGCTCACGCGGTATGATGCTGAGAGTGCGTTCCTCGCGCGCCTCTCCATAGACCCAAAGAACGTCCCGCTGGTCCGCTCGGGGAATGGGTATGCGCTTGACCCAAAAGTGCAAGAATCCTGGGGTAGACTCGAGCAACTTCTGCTCTACGTGAGCAATGTCCTCTTGAGAGCCACGAACAAGAGGCCGGAGGCGAAGTTTCCGTTTGACGCCTTCTGGCATGAACCGCTGGAATACGGTTACCGAAACATCCACCCACACGACGTTGCTGCGCGACGCGCCATTGGCAAATCCCTCGACGCGCTTCGTGCACTCCTCGCGCGCACATCGCTCTCCATTGCCCTCACCGACCCCGATGCCAATGTCAGCCCTCCGCTGTGGGTGTCTGTCCTTATACACGAGCGGGTCCCCGACGCTTATATTGATCTTCTCCGTCAGTCTGTTGTGGCTGATTTCTCTCCTGGGATGCGCGTGGGCGCGTACATCAATCCATCTCTGCATGGCAATGGCACGCGCTGGGTCGACCACCTCCCCACGATGTTCCGCGCCAAGGTCCCCACCTATATCGCATGGCCACCACAGCCGGCGATACCCGCAATCATCCGGCGGTACCCCTTCCTCCAGCCCATGCTCCCTGTCATACAGGAGGTAGTCGTGGTCCCCCATAACGCGGATGGCACGTGGAAACCATTCTTCCGCTGGAGCAGCCTCCGCGGCCCTGATTCTGCGGCGCCGCGTGATCTTGTGCAGCAGCCGCTGAGCCCGCCCCATGGTCATCGTCAACTGCCTGGAGAGAGCTTCTATGCCTTCGTTGCACGCCGGGAGGCTCAGCACCGCAAGGACGAAGCCACCGAAACTCCCACTGCCCGTGCTGCACGGCAGGAGCGCGAAGCGAGAGCCTCGTCCTTCGCAAAGCCCACTCCAGCCTCGCGGACGACGGTGTACCTCTGGATGACTGTTGGCGAGAAGGAGGGACACTGTGCCGTGGATGAGTGGCTGGAGCTGGAATACCGCGAGCTCATTGGCCGCCAGCGCCTCGTCGAAATATGGCCAATGTACTCCAACCGTCAGAAGCGCTATGATGCTTGGCATAACGAATGGGACATATACCCTCCGCTGGCCATGGACGACACGCACCCTGGCGACTATGACGATGAAGAGGAGAGCGTCTACGACGAGCCCGGACAGAGCTTGCAGCTTGCAAGTCCCACTCCCCGACCGACTGTCACCAGTGCTCAGCCGCATGAGGACAAGGAAAAGGAGGAGGAACATCGATTTGCAGTTATTCCAAGTCGAGTTGCGGTTACAGTATAACCACGACAACACGGACTTTGTGGCGTTCACCCCTCCCCTAGCGGAAGTCGTTCGGAAACGGTATGGGCTCGTGGCAATATATGCTCCTGATTTGAGACTGTCCTGGGACGAGTATGATGCTGCTGCCCTACGGAAGATCACGGGCTACACTGTCACAGACCTCCCCGACAACAGCTCCTTCGTCAAGCCCCTCTCGGCCTTTGTCAAGTCTTTCGACGACAACCCCAACAAGCCCGCCGCCAACACATACCTCTGGGACCTTGATCCGTCGAACCGCGAGTCGTTGCTTGGGATCAGCTACGAACACCCCTTCATTCGTCTGCGCAGGGTCGTTCTGAACGGCAGCGACTGGTACCACATCTCCTATAAGACGGAAGACGATCAGGTCGCCTGGTGGTACCTCGTTGTCAAGAGCGCGACCACAGTCGTCGAAATGATGCGACAGTACGACATCACCACCACCCGCCAAGCAGTCGACTTTTTGGTGACACGCGGCATGCCGTTCCACACACTCGTCAGGCCGGATCGGCGTCATTCAGGGCGCATGCTCCCCGACCTCCACATTGTGCTAGGATGGCGCCACAAGAACGACCTGAACCGATATGACTACATGACCTACGAAGATCGAGCACGAACGGTTCTCCGTGGACCGAGGGTGCGCGCCGCTCTGCAGCGAGGTGGGATTGTCTGGCGGCTCACCATGGAGCTTCTGAGGGAGACGGGTGATGTGGGAACCGCTTCGGGGGTTCGCTTGGGACCGTCAGATGTAGTGAACGACTATGGAACGGTCTTTCGGCCCCGTCGCGGTGACGACTACCTCGACGACAAGCTCTCGCCAGACGAGCTCGATGTCATCTGTGGGGTGTACAAGGTCACGATCAGTACGTTTGATTGTTAATCAGGAGTTGGACGATAGACTGACACCTTACAGATGCCGGACAGACCGAGGACCGCTCTTGGTGGCCAAAGGAGACACACTGGCGTGGTTCTCACATGGATCACGGCTTCTGGACTCCATGGTGCGAGACATGGTTCCGCAAACGCCTCCTCATGATCCGTTCCGACAAGGCGGCGATCTACAACAGTCGGTCGTGGAGTGACAACCTCCGCATGTCGAGAAAAGGGTTCCTGTTCCACAAGAATCTCGAGCTCGCCAGCACCAATTGGCTCACCGAGCATTACAAGGTACGCGTCGAAGACATGTAGGTATGCACTCTGGTAGGTCGTTGTTTGTTTCCTGGTCATCTGTTCAGAATTCGCTCGTCCTTGCCATATGGATCGCAATGGATACGTTAGCGTAGCATATTTGTATCTCATGCACGACTCGCTGTACTTCAATCAACTTGTGCGCTCTCTCAACTGACGACAAGTGATTCGTGTGACGCAACACACGGGACATGTGTGTCTTGAAACTCGTGGAAAGACCAAAGACCCGTGAGTAGTCATTTTTAAGCCGCCGACGACTGCGGAAGCGACTCAGATGCCAACAATGCCACACCGCCCTGCCGATTACATGTCGTCATATTGGGTGACTATGCTATGCGCGTGTGCATAGCTGTCCCGTGTGGACCGGCTGATCTAGTGCTTGATTGTAGTGCAGACATCAAAAATGAATTTACGGGCGGTCAACGTCAAGCATGGACCATCTCTACTGACTGTTATAAACAGAATTCAAGTCGTGTCAGCTGGACATCGCCCCGTCGCACACCATGGATGACGCGCTAACACAGGTGGACGACGTGCTGAGACAGATGAGAGAGGACGGTGACCTCCTGACCAGTGAACTCGAGCAGCCGCATGACGATGGCATCGAAGTGAGTGGTCAATGTTGACTTGGCACTGCTGCATTTGTTCACTACCATGCTCGTTATAGGCTAACTGGGTCAGAGGCTACTGGTTTCCCATGCGGAGGCAGGCAGAGTTACACTTCATTGCCCGCCAATTTCACCATCCATCGGGTGCTAATCGCACCGAGAAACCATTACTCGAGGATGCATGGTCGATGGATGGAGGCGTGGACGGGTCCCAATGCTTGCGCGTCAAGGGTCGTCGAGATTCCGTATGGGTTTACTACACCGTCTACTATCGGGTCCCTGCAACCCCAGGATCCCGTCGCAACGTCGCCGTGCATCGTCTCGGTACCTGTCCGCCCTTCGCGGGCGAACTCATAGTCATGAGGCGATCAGAGAGCAATGGCTTTGTAGACATGCGTCCTCATGACTGCAAGAATGCAGTTCATGTAGTCACCGCGTGCGTCCTTCCTTGACCTCCCATCTCTGGCGTATACAGCTGACTCAAAATCCTTCGGTCTTACAGTATGGTGCACTTCATCTTGGACAAGATGCCGGACATTACACCCATACCAGTCGATTTAGATATCCTACACAGCGAACCTGTACACATTTCGGATTAGGGATAACCATGTACCAGCCGCCTTCGTGCCAAAAATTCTTGATGATAGTATGCGTATCACTACGCCTTTCAGTCAGAAGAAGTGAGTAGAGAAAAGTCGGTTGTTCTCACATCGGCGCCGTGAATGGTGTGGTCTCGAACATGGTTCGGCGGCTTGAACATGTCGCTAGAAGGGGTTGTCAAGCATATGTCGTTCGTAAGCCTGCGCCGGAGGGGTGGTGACCTACAGTGAAGTAGAGCGAGAGGACCTCAATTAGACAAGGAGGCAGCAACTACTCGAAACGACCTCCTGAGAGAACACCTGCTCTGGACGGATGCTCGTGAGGGCGTCATAGTGGAGTCGGTGAGCAGCCCCTACGACACTGGATGGTGCAGCCGAGTTGTCCTGGCGGATGTCGCCTAGTTTGTGCGAGGGAATAGCCCCACACAAACCGTCCTTGAATGCTGATGTTGCAAGGAGAGAGCGTGGAGACCACCTGCACAAAGTAATGGTAGCGGTAACATGCAATCGAGGCTGGAGAGGACTGGCCTGGGGTTAAGGTTCTCCGCCACAGGTACGGCTTGGTTGTGCTTGGAGGTGGCTGTGTACACCCGTCTACGAAGCTTCCGTAGACCTCTCCTGAGTCTCTACGGTCGACTTTGACATCTCTGGTCTTGTACGGGGCTATTCCCTATACAAGACCACACCATCGACTACTCTCGCATCGTTATATTCGTCATCCCCACCGAGAGTTCCACTCGATTTGATCGCAACTCCTGAACGCGTGAAGTGGTGCGTGCAACACTCCGATCGCTCATGCCTCTCCCGTATCTCCGAACGGATGGGACGGCCACCCGTATTTACGTGGAAGAGGTATGTTCTGCACAACAGAGATACTTGCATTTAAAGCTCAGAACATGCGGAGGTCGTCGAACCTCGAAATGCTGGCAAGACGTTCAAGGAGCTCGTGCTGTCGAAACCCACGAGAGGGTGAACGACGACAACATCCTCCCCTTCCAGTAACAAGACTCACATTCAAGCGACCCATCAGCAAGAGGGTTCGAGAGGGCTACTATGGGAGCATGTCCGAAAGTCATGATGTAGGTCCCGACACGTCCGATGTCCATGCCATCTCACTTACATGACCACCGACCCAAGTAGCAATCGAGCGGCCCATAGTCGATGCACTCACGTATGTCTAGAGCTTTGTGCTACTGGTACAGGTACCGCAATGCGTGACCGAGAGCTGGAGAGCTTGGCAAGGGGAAAAATATTGTTATTACTCGAGGGAAGTGTACAACTCGATGATTCGAACGAGCCTTGAGTTTCAGCGACGATCCAGACGACCGAGTACGTTATGACAGTCGGTCTCAACTCGACGTTTGTCGCCGAGTACGTTATGACAGTCGGTCTCAACTCGACGTTTGTCACCGAGAGACCTAGGCTGGAGCAGCTCTCCGATATCTGCGGAGATGCGCCACTCAATATCGCTATCTTATCTATACTGACACGGTCCGGCAAGCGCTGCTACGGTACTTGCCGCTGACACAAGGTTAATAGGACCAAGAAACAAGACGTCCATTTGTTGCTACTATGATACAGATAATGCGATACAGACCAAGAAATGTACAAGAATTGCGAGACGAAGCGTGCAGTTACAGCGGAATATGCTAAGGTGAGATAAAAGAGCACACTATTGGGCGGCGTAACCAAGCAAGACATCTAGCGGTTATATCATATAATACAGTGAGCATTCAGCGAACCGCGCTTCCAAGAAGTGTTTACCAAGAGATCAAAGATGGGAGGATTTTCAGGCAACGACGGAAGGAGCGGACTGACTCGAAACCAAAGCAATAGCAATACGTACGATCAGGACAACGACGACGATAGTCGCCGACCCAACTGAGGCGTGGATCATGAGCCGTCGCCGCGCACTGCCTTCCTCAGTGCCTGGTGTATCAACATCGTTGTAGACGGGAACCCCGCCCGAAGGCAGAAGCTCCGACACGAGGGGAAGGGCAGGAGGTAGGGGTGAGCGTGGATACGATGCCACCGGCGAATACGGGGGCGCTGGGGGATACGACGGTGCCGGGATATGCGAAGCAGCCGGGGGTTCCAGAACCGCCGTGAAGTGCTCACCGCGGTCGCGTAGCGGCCCCGTGGCGGCAGTGTCTGACGAAGGAGCCTGCTAACATGGTAAGTCAGAGGCGATACGAGACCAGACACGGTAGGATCTGCTGCATACCTCGCTGATAACACTCACTCCTGCAGCACGAGGGCTAGACGATCGCTCATCGTCCGCGGGGACGGAAGAATATGGAGGAGGAGGATCGATGGAGGAGGACTCGACGTCGGGGCTAGCGGCGCGAGCGAACGTCGGTTCCCTGGGGAGAGGGCGGAGAGGGATGAGGAGTGAAGTGGTAGATGAAGACATTGTGGACGACAACGAGGACGACATCGACAGAGCCGAAACAACACACACAGCTTGAGGCGTGGAGAGGGGTATGTGGTGGAAGACAGCGCGACGGCGGTCCAGGGGAGGACGACCGGGCACCAGCAGTAGAGACTCACCTCGGTATATGAACCTTCCTCTGCTTGCCCTAATTGCATCGCAAACCTTCGTGTAGCCAGGGTCCTGCGTGGACGGCGAACAGGTGTCAGACCCCACCCGGTAGGATGGAAGACAGAGAAGCGGATGGCTTTGATCGAAGCTCGTTGAAGCTACAGCGAAGTCAAAGCAAAAAAGACGTCGACGATGCGATGGATCGGCGGGCGAGTGCGGCGAGCCTGCAACATGGCGAGGAACAGGGGTGACTGCCTGGGCTTCATAGTCTGTGGCGGCAAAGAGTCCGTGATACTGGAGACGGCCTGGGGACGGACACGGCGAGTGCAGTCGGTTTTGGACGAATTGGGATGAGCAAAATGTAAAGACGCCGAGTACCCGATATTCTGGGACCCGCACGGCGTGCGCAGGCCTGCGTGCAGTTATCGGCGGCCGTGCGTAGACCCGTCTTCGTGTGGACACGAGTCACCGGGATATACTTACAGCAGCTGACAGGTAGAGAAAACAGACACAACAGACATGACAGGGATCCCGGCACTTCGGCAGGACAACAGGTATGATATCAATAGCAGGGGACTTCGCCGCACGAGGTTACATATCGACCAGGCTTCAGGCTGAACCGCAAACGCTTGGCCTCGCGCTCCTAACGCGGGCATGTCTAACGTGAGAGTTGTTTCGGGGTGACAGACTGATACGCCACTCTCTGATCGCGCAGAGACACCACGCTACCTCACACTCTTTCTACGGGCCGCGCTCGATGCGACTCTACTTATATGGCTGCTGCTTGACGCGTAATTTGCTATTATATATATGGGCGCGCGCACTCCCATCGCGAAGGTCTGCAACGGCCGATCGCCCATCCGCGGACATGTCAGACTGCAAATGCAACCCGGATTCCTGTCTCTCAAAGGGTAAGAAGCCATCTCTGTAGCTAAGTGTGCAACTTGGAGGTTACTGTCGCCGCCCTAGTTCTCCGATATTCACGGGACGGACTGTATCCATCTTATCTTATCTGTCCTCAGATAAGCGACGTCACGGAAGCGACGAGAAGCTACGGTACTTCCCGCGAACAGAAGGTTAAACAGGGCAAGAAAGACGGTGTGGCATTTTTCGCTCATACATGCCAAGCTATGATACAGCGATGCGCGTTGAATATCTACAGAAATTGCTACAGGCACTCAGATAAGTATGTATATACAAGAATTGCTGCGAGAGATGTAAGTATAACGGGCGACGGGACGACATAATCAAGCTGACAGTGAAGCCAGTGTGCAGTCGTAAGAAGAACGCTAGTCAGTACATGCGACGGAAGGACGGAAGGGATCAGGTATGGGTGGATGTGGACGGACGGTGGCGAGCGCAATACGTATAGTCAAGAGGATCGCGAGGATGAACGCCAACAGCACGAGAGCAAGAACCGCAGCCCGCGCGGAACGTTGACTGCATTGTTGCCGTGCGCATCAACAGCAGTATAGGTGTTAAGACTGGGGGCAGACACAGACTGCGGCATCAATGGAAGGGTGGCAGGGATGGCAGGGGTGGATAGGACACCATCGGCACTTCGCCCGGCGTGTCGCTGTCGAGTCTGGAGATCGCGGCGGAGTCGACCGCCTGTTGCGTAGTTGGTCAGAGATGGTGAAGGACGAGGGTGAGTAATGACATACCCCAGAAGGGCCAGCGTCGGAAAGAGTGGGAGATTGATAGTCCTCGGTGGACAGCAGCGAGTAGGGAGGGGAGGCTCCGAGTGCTCAGCTTGGTCATCGGAGAAGAGGACGCATGGGGGCTGGCTGCGTGATATTGGGCTCCCTTGGAAGTGGGCGGAGAGGAGCGAGGACCGACGTGGTAGAGGGGGACATCAAAGGTGGCGTCGGGAATGACATCGAGGGAGCTGAGAGGATGCGAACGTACGAATCTGTAGAGTGTATGTTTGCAGCACAGGGTGGGCGATTCGCAGCGTGGTGGGCGATTCGCAGCGGAGGGAACCACCGCGGCGAGACATACGGGACGTACCTCAACATATTCTCTCTGCTACTCCATCGCCCG
>MARA01000076.1:0-71125 GCA_001792895.1 Lentinus brumalis | reverse complement strand
GAAAGTACTTAGCATCGTGACAATAGAGAGAGACGGATGCACACATACGCTTTGGCGGCCTTGGCAGCAGCAGCTTTTTTGGCCGCAGCGCTGCGACTCCCAGTGGTACTCATCCTGGGAGTGGTCTTGGCAGGCGTGGTCTTCGCCACCTTGGACTGTGTTTTAGGAGGAGGAGTGACCTTGGCGGCGCTAGCAAAGTGTATGTTAGTCGCAGACAAAGTCGGAGTATAGGGACGCAGCACTTACGCCTTGGTGTTGTTCTTGCGGGGAGGCATGGTGAAGCGAGAAGTGTAGCGAGGATTGGAGCGTGTATAGCAAGAGTGTGACAATAGAAGAAGTGGAGGAGGGAGGACAGGCAGCAGGGATATGCAAAGAGCGGGAAACGGATGAAGAGTGCGAAGGAAGATCGAACTCTGGCGGATAGCAAAGAGCCAGCGCGTATTTATGCATTTTGAGAGTCCTCCTCGTGTTATCCGGAGGAGACTCCCGAGTGGCCGGGAGTTGGGGTTGTGCAGACATCGTGCGGTGATGGCTCGCTTCAGTCCGCTAGTTTCTATCCTGACGCCCAGCAGTGTTGGCAGGTTGGAGGAAGCTGCATGGATGCCCAGTCATACAAACCAGCTCCGGGAGATCAGGTTAAAAAATTGCGTTAGTTTGAGTGTAATGAACAGGGATGAAAGTCAGACGGGATGGTCATAGGAGGAAGGTTTGTGGGCTGCTTCAGTATACGCAGTAAGTCGCAACGACACAAGCGAGTCGGCTGCATGGTTTTGAGATCACCGGCGAACTGGCTTCCGACAAAAAAGAGCCATCTAGCCTCTGCACGATAGGACCTGAAACGTCCTGAGTGGTCAGTTGATTTTGTTTGGGGGCGGGGTGTTCCGGAAGAGCGTTGAGATGGGGTTCGGAAGAGCGTTGAGAGGCTGTCACAAATACCTTGCGGTCGTGAACGTTGGCATCCGACATCCCCCCTCGCACTTCCGTTGTGTGATCTTGTCTGACTTTCCCCATTATCCACTATCACCATGAGTGCCGCGTCCTCCTTCTCTGGGCCCCTTCTGTCCCAGCTTCGCGCAGAATCTGACAAGTACCGTGAGTACACGTTCTTCCTCTGCCATTCGTACAAACGCCAACCAGAGAGTAGGAGAGATGCTCGAGAAGGAGATGCGTACCCGTGTCAGTTGCGACAAGAACCACAATGAACTTGCAAGCATCAGCGAGGTACGCAGGATGTTTATGAGATTCAGCCAGAATGCTGCTGACGCAAACCATTAGGACTTTGACTTCAACTCTTGCATACGGTTGTTTGAGTTGCCCAAACCTGGTATGCTGGTGCTCGTGGACCATGATGAAGATCATCCCATCTCGGACGTCGGAGAGGAATGCACTTTCAACGTTCAAGGTTACTTGTGGGATTGCACTCTGCCGCCGATCCGCCGCTTCCAGTAAGCCCTTCATCCTACTGTCCTCGCTCTCTATGCCAAACAAAATGCATACCTCCTAGGATTCCTCGCAACCCCAACCCGGGCACCCTTCTCAATCTTAAGCAGTCCGTGACCTTGACCGGTCTTGGTGGCGAGATGTTCGAGAAAGCGGTTCGTGGTTTGAGTACGTTGTACCAGAATGCAAAGGGGAAGGTCCAGCAGCGTGGTTGTCAGTTGAGAGATTGGACGCCCGGAGAAGCAGAGGGCGACCTTACGTTGACTTTCAGTAGCCGATATCTAACGCCCAGCAACCACGCCACCGACGACGTTCGTCCAGATATGGCTGAAGTCATAGACCCGCTCAACATTCTCCGACCGCTGCTGCGAACTGAGGTCCATACCCTCGACAACGCGGTCTTCTACTGGCGGCGCATGCCAGCCTCAGCAGCGTAAGTTGGTCCGTATCCGATTATATGCTGCAATAAACTGATCAAAGCGATTGCAGGCCTCAGTTCTCGGAGCGCTCGAGCACCGGCGAGCACATTGAGCGCACTACCCCCGAAATCTTCTGTACTAGCAACATGGTGCAGGTTCGATTTGCGGTGCATCTTGCCAAAGTCGGACGGCACGAGTACGTCTTCATTCCAAAGTTGCGCTCCATATGTCTGCTTGGTAGCGAGATACAGCGGGTGAGTTACACGGTCATGGAGAGTATGTATTGCATAACTTATGTATACTCACAGGACTACAACATTGCATCTATACATGCTCTCACCCATAAGGTGGTCTCCCCCTTGAAGAAGGTCAAGCGCAAGGCGGACTATGGGAAGGAGGAGGACGGCGAGGAGGAGGAGGATGGCGCTTCTGAGCCCCCTCAGAAGGCAATGCGTCGGTTGACCATTAGAGGGGAACCTTCTCAAGATCGCTCTGTTCCCTCTCAGGGTCGTGCAGAGTAGGTTGCAAAGATCAATATTACATTGCTTGGATATGCCTACGTACCTTACAACATTGCATTTATCTGACATTACCATAATATGCTCTTTGGGATGCCGTGAAGTAAGTATATTTTGCGGTACGGCTAGCACATAGACCTGCATTCTAATCGCTGCCTCCATGATCCCCGCCGAACATACGACTGTACTTACAAAGAGCATGCTCTACCATGATTGGATCAAACACCATCCAGTCCCGCTCCTCCGCCGTGAACGCCTTCTCCAAAGCGTCATGCACATACTTGAAGGAGGGCACGATGTCATCCGCCTTTGATTTGACGGTCAGAGGCTGGCCAAGAGCAATGAGTCCCTGTAGAGAGCCCAATCGCATCCGAGCTATGACGCGACCGACGTCCTCCACAGAAGGTCGTGCAACACGACCCGCATATACAAAGTCAGCAGCGAGAAGATATCCAGTAAGGTTACCCAGCAAAGGGAACACCTTCTTCTTCTGCACCGACGACTGGGTCCACCGCAGAAACTGCTGAAAGGGGATCTTCTTCAACTCCGCGGTATCTGCGTCCGTTGCCTGTGCTGCATCCCACATGTTGCGGAACACCTTCTCCTGTTTGAAGTACGCCTCGGGATCTTTCACAACGCCCTTGAACCGCTGATACTGAGGCTGACCGTACGAGGCCATGTTCAGGATGGGAGAAAGGGATGCGATGAGAGCCGTGTGATCCTCGTCGTCGGAGTCAGGCTCCTGGTAACCGTGGTGCAGGAGAGTCTGTTTCCAGTCAGCTAGACTGGGGTAGTGACTGGAGGAAGTGAGCTCCAGGAGCAACGGAGAGTTGAAGAGATGGGTGCGGGTGAGAACGCAACTCGCAAATCCTCCGGGGAGATCCATGATATCGGGATGAAACGCGCCCCCAGGCTGCCGTACTTTCTGACGAGAACAACCGTGTTCGCGCATGGGGAGAAACCGGTCAAGATTGGACGCGATCTTCTGTTGCACAGGTGAGAATGACTGAGGGGTAGGGTTGCGAACAACGGCCATGGCATCCCGGATGAATTCCACAAGAGCAGGAATATCCGCGCCCCCATGCGAAGTGGGGTTGCAAGGTACGGCGGCTCGTGTAGATCGAGGTCGAGACTTGGCAGGGAAGGGATTGGGGGAGACAAGTGAGGTTGACGAGGAGGAGGTATTTTGGGATGGCAACAGCGGGAGCAGCGTCGCTGTGATTTCCTGCAGATGCGGGATGCAGCGAGCCCGAGCGTACGAGATCTGCCGCAACAGTTCAGACTCTGTAGAGTCAGGAGAGGCGATAGGAAGGGATTCAAAGGCAGATATGAACGGTTGTAAGTCGGCGGGTGTAAGCGCGGTAACTCGGGCTTTGCGACGTCCAAGGACTTGAGCTCTAACTTCCTGATGCGCAAGCCAAACTGGTTGCAACAACAGGGCGTCGTCGTTCTGTACGGTGTTGAGGACGTGGATGACGAAGCAGGCGGCAAAGAGCTGGGAGCGAGAGGGAAACTGGAGCCAGTTCTCCAGGGCTTGGACAACTTCACCGGTGACAACAGCGACCGTCTCGGAAAGAGGAACCTGTCTTCCACGAACACGAACGACGGCGGGGGGAACATCCAAGTCAGGGAGGTAATGTTCGCTGCGTAAGTCTCCAGGCTTCCTAGAACGGACCATGAGGAAGATATCGCGCACAAGACGCTCCAGCCAGTCCGTTGAAGTCGATAGGGCGCGCCGGTTGCGAACCAGTTGGTCTACGAGCGGAGAGGCAGCGTCCACGACATGGACTGTAAGCCATGTCCAAGCGGCAGCGTTGCAAAGCATAAGCCGGCGGCGTTCGAGGGCGATGTTCAGCTCAAACAAGTTAGCTGCATCCTGCCGGACTTTGTGAACCCTCCACATGCGCGACACCGACTGTGCGAACTGCAGATTGAGCTTGTGCGGGCTTTCGCTACGCCATCGTGTGAGGAACGTGTCGACCTCGCTGTCCGAACCTGGTAGTTGCAGCGCGTTGGCCTTTGCCATGCCTTGGAACCTGGTGAGCACTTCCCGAAGACGAGCCTGCGAGAAGGCATCCAGGATACGCTCATAATCTGCAAACACGCGAAGGTAAGCAAAGAAGGTTCTGTTAGACCATGCTATGAACATACGCGGCTGCTGCTGGTCCTGGGAGGCAGAAGCGACGTCGGGCTGCGGTGGAGATATACTCCTGGAAGCCGCGTATCCAGTCTGATCAGCTGCAGCATTACCCAATGAGTATGGAAGTACGACAAGAAAGGAACATCACGGTACCTTTATTTGCCTCTAACTCCTGATCTTCGTGTCCGCTACCGTCTTCCTCGCTGCCGGCTTCATCATCGTTATGAAGGAGCAGGCGCGGAAGGGACTGCAACGGTTGTGGTGGAACGTCTTCCTGGCTCTCAATGCCGGATGTGTCCTCGTTCACGTCTAGTAACAAAGTCACCTTAGCACGTATCTACTTGAGCATAGTCAGAGTAAACGGACATGTAACGGAACGTAATGAGTATTGGTTCGAGACCGGCCGCGCTGCCTTCCATGACTCCTTTGCAAGATCTTGCTTCCTTCGTCTCTCCGACGCAGTCCAGAGGTGAGGCGGCTTGCTGGAAATCTCCACATACACGGCCGAGCTGCCGTCTATCCCTTCATGCGGATGAGTACACAAGAGATGTCCGCAAATACATAGCGACTCACGTCGTTTCTTGCACCGCTCAGCCAGCGGCGCATCGTCAGACTCGGACGTGGACGGGACCTCTTGAGCAGACAGGTCTACGTTGCGCTTACCCTTACGCTTCTTCTTCGACGCAACAGGCTTTGATCCATGAGCGCGTGCATCATGCTGGACCTTTTTGATCTTTTTGGCAGGCGGAGTCTCTGCGAAGATGTCAGCAGATATTTCAGGTTAACTGGGCTGTCAGAGGAGCATACCGTCATCCCCCTCGTACGCATCTTGCTCTCTGCGATGACGTTTGGATCCTAGCAGCATGATATCAGTCAGTGCGCAACGCCCGTGAGTAGTAAACGACCTCACCTTGCTTCGAACGTTTCGTCTGCTTCTCGCGCTCCTCACGCTCCTGCTCTAGTCTCTCCCGCTCCGCTTTCTCGTGCATGACATGGACGGCATGCGGGATGAATGACGACACCCGTGCCTTGTGCGCAGCCCAACGGTCTGCAGCGTCTTTGCGGGCGCGATCCACGTCTGCACTACGTCCTGGAGCAAGCGGCCAGGGAGCAGGCTTCAACGACGGTTTACCGGGTGGAGTCATAGACAGGCACTCCCGGAACTTGTCGACATCGAACTTAAGCTGCGCGGAACTGGGTACCTGTCTCGTAAAGAACGAGATCATTTGGCACAAAGCGCGGTAGTACCAGTTGAGGAAAGCTTGCTCCGTTGTCAACCGCAACCCGTCCGAGAGCCAGTTGGCGTTGTTGGTGGAAAACGTCTGGGCGTCGTAGCTGGATATCATGTGAGCAGATGCGTACATTTTTCTTGCAGCAAAACAACGCACACAGGGTTCATCATCTCTGGAGACAATGAGAAGAGCTTCCCTTCCGGCAGCGCGCCAAAGCCGATCATCGAGTCCCCATCCATACAAGCACGAGGGGGTAGCACACGATGACGATGCGATAGGACTTCGGGTCTGGGGTCTCGCCAGGGGCAGCCGTTGGCGGGAAGCCGCCGTGAAAGTGGAGACCAGAGAAGCAGGTTGTGATTATACCGCGCTGTTCTGTACAAATCATTTGAGCAACTAGTCCACATGCTCTAGAACCGCGCTGTTGCGGCACGCACCAATCGCTACCCCTATGTCCGCCATGAAGTAACCAGGGCTGTCGGTCTCAGACAGACTGTTCATGCTGATCATGCAGGTATAAGCCCCGGCGGAGTCGTGCTCGTCAACATGTTTGCCCGCGAATTGGCCGAGATCGCGCTGGAAGTGCTCCCCTAATGCAAGATCAGCACCAGCATGCATTGAATTTGGAACGTGGTATGAACGTACCGGCCAGCGCATCGTGAGGCTTGGTGCACGCGATGTTGACTTGCATAGTCGGGAAAGCGATGTTGTCGGGGCACCCGACAGGAGGCAGGTTGTTCACTTCCGCATGCTCCTGCACGACCTCGACGTATGCGCCCGGAGCGCGCTGGAGGCTGGCGATCGCAACAGGAGCGGTGGTCTATAACAATGCAATAAATTTGCGGTTTATTACAACGCGGACGCAGTAGTAGGTACCTCAACAAGCTCGCGACGCAGCTCATGGTGATCAGTCGGGTCGCCGTAAACTTTCGCCCCAACGGCAGGGGAAGTGAGGTTCCGCTGGATCTGATACGACTGTGCAGCCGTGTAGCAACGCTCGGAGGCGGCAATGTTGACGGCATAGTCGCTCCGCTCCCAGAGAAGGCCTCCTTCCCAAACACCGTCGACCTTGCGTGCCTTGTCGGCGTCGATGAGCTCCTCGGGACCCATGATGTGCGACTGCAAGGTCTCCAGCGACTTACCCAACCCGTCGGGCAGAGAGTCGCTGTAAGACAATCAGGGAGAGGACGCTATGTGCGGACAATGCGACTCACCCTCCGGTCACCCAGACGACGGGATGATCATCCTCCTCCGCGCCACTACCGTGAGCGTCCCGAGCAAAGACATAATCACCAGGACGGAGCTTGAGAAACCCTTGGATGACGCCTTTAGGCGGTCATACTGTGGTGTAGAAAGTAACAGACATACCTGCTGCCGTCACAGCATCCTCGGTCCCGTCCGGGAAGGTCAACTCCTTCGCGAACCGGTAGTAGTCCAGGTTGCCCTCCTCAGACGTATCGTGAACGTACACGAAGATCCTGCCGCGATCCTTGATGGTCGAAGGGGCGAGGACATGCTCCTCGAGCTCGTACATCCGCGGGAAGCCAGGGTGGCGACCTGGGAGGGAGACTTCGCAAAGCTCGGGCATGCTGAAGTGCTCGTAGTCGTGCGGCGAGGACATGGTGCAATATCTGCAGCGGATGCGTAAGCAGAGGACTGCATCACGAGCGGCCGTACAAAGCAACAAGCAAGGCTCGTTGCGGAGTCGGAAGCGGATGGATCCTTGCGCAAAGCGGGCTGGGAACTCACCTGGAACACAGACTCGCGGGCGACGAAGTAGCTTGCAGGTTACGAACGAACTGATGGCGGAGGATGTGGTATATGTGTTGACAGCAGGAGGGATTGGGGGGCGGATTGGAGGAGAAAAGCGGAGGAGGGCTGGAGGACCCGCAACCCACAGACCTGCCCTGAATCTAAGAGCCAAGACTCCTGAATACAGCGAGGGGCCCCGTATTTCCTGCAAATATTGGGGCAAACCGAGGAGGATAGGCGACATTTCCGGCCCAATGCTTCGCGCGCAAAAACGAGACTGCATAGTCTGATAGTAAGCAGTGTTAACATACTTCAAAAAACATGAATTGAGACCCTTCAATTGCGGCCTCTGAAAGCTACCCAAAATTCCGAGAATATTGAGAGCCGCAGAGCCGGGGCAAAGTATTACTGAATTCGTCTCCAGCAAAGACGCCCGACAGACGCCCAAGGAGAGGGTGATGGAAAATCGTTGCCAGACGTCATTTTCGAGCCAGCGGCAACGATTTTCCATCACCCTCTCGGCTATCCGGACCGCAGACGCGGCACGGAATCGAAACTCCAACTGAGACCGTGAGCTTACTTACAGCTGCATGAATGAGTCTGCCTGAATGAATCAGTATACCTCAGCTCAGGACAGATACGTTATGGATGTAGCTACATACCATCTATTCTCAGCGGATAGCAGCGGGTGTGTGTACGCCTGCATCTCCGATCTTCTGTGTCCGACCCGAGGCGTCTGAGCGCAAGTCCAAGCCTGGTATAGACATCCAAGCCTGTGTGCATCCGAGCAGGCTGCACCGGTCCAAGCCTGTGTGCGTCCGAGCGGGTGCGCGTCCAAGGTTGTGCATGTCTGTGCCGTGTGTGCGCGTCCGAGCCTGTGCATGTCAGAGCCGCACGTGTCCAAGCCTTTGCCCGTCCGAGTCTGCGCATGTCCGAGTCTGCGCAAGTCCGAGCCTGCGCGAATCCAAGCCTGCGCGTGTCCGAGCCTGCACGAGTCCGAGCCTGTGCATGTCCGAGCCTGTGCGCGTCCGAGCCTGCGCGAGTCCGAGCCTGTGCGCGGGTACCGGAGGAGGCTGTTTACCAACAGGCATGTAGCTCGTGCAGGAGCTACTCCGTGCTGAGGCGTACTCACCATCGTGACAGATTAGTCTTCTGGTGTCGCGGGCCAGGTCTTCAAGTACGCAATTCGCGAGCGGCGATCCCTAGATACAAAGCCTACAGAATGCAAGAGCTACATTGATATGCACGACTTGTAGTCTACATCACCAGCGCATCACTCATTTTACCTTGCAGCGGGTCTCCCAGTCGTTGAAGAACCTCGCGGACTTCCGTAGGGCTTGTAACGCGTGTCAGCGGACTGTATATGTTACTCACAGGCCTGGCATCGTGCTGGACATACCTTGAGTCGCGCCGGCGGCCTGCATAGCCAGAGCATGTTGAGACGTCGTCCACCGAGCTTGAATTGTTGTCGAGGAGAGTCGCGGAGCTGCCCATCGTCCTTGCTGGGCCCTGGAAGGTCGAAACCGGTCGGATTGCGGATGACAGGACTTGAGGCAGCGGCGGCGAGCGTTCAGGCGTCGTTCAGGGGTGTTCGAGCGTCGACGAGGGGTCTTCGGACGTTTGTAGCGAGTCTTGAGATGTCTTCGAAAGGTCTTGACGAAGCGTCCGCTCGTAAAACGAGGCGGAGGCTGAGTTGCTGGTGGTTGAGAGGAAGAGAGGATGGGCCGAAGTCCCCGAGATATGCATAGACGCTGTGGCTGTGCCCAAATTCCCGCGCGAGACTTTAGACGCCGACGCGGGGGATTAGACGCCCAGTGGGCATATATAGGTCGGATCCCGGGCCGTCCTCTCTTGCTCCCAACCTCGGACGTCCTAGCCCTCCCTCCCCCCGCCTCCGCCTCGTTTTACGAGCGGACGCTTCCTCGACCTCGCCGACTTCGACTTCGACCTTCTCAACACCGCTCTCGACCTCGCCAACGCCATACTCGACCTCGCCGACGCTGCACACGACTTCGACACCGTCAACACCATCCAGCTACGACCATCTCCGGCACTTCTCGACTTCGATTCTCGTCGCACACACGCGTAAACCCAGACCCCGATCTGCGTAAGTCCCGGATAATAGTAGTACATACAATGTGTAAACGAATACAGCCGCAATTCAGAACGACAAGGTACCTGACCACGCTGAGGACGACACTTCTCAGCAGGTAAAGAGCGTGAGCAACCCCGGAAAGGTAAGTTCAGATGAGGAGGCACAGAAAATAGGTAAGTAACCGCGCGTAATGATAGCATCCCAGCTTGGACAACGGAATCCCGCCCAAGCAATCCCGATCAGGTAAGTTCAGAAGAAGAGACCCCACACACAACTAAGTACAGGAAGACCCTAATATGAGCAAGGCCAGGAGACTTTGCAACGAGAATACCACGTCAAGACAAGTCCCATCAGGTAAGTAACGCACATAGAAACACATGGTGTATTCGTGCTTGTCAAACACGATGTGGTGCGGCGGCTTGGTGTGTACGCGTATCATCTCGTTTGGAACATGTACATAGAATTGCAGAACGAGAATGTCGAGACTGATCATGCGCCAAAACAGTTCCGCCTGCACATTCGTTCAGCAGAACTACGATCAGCAGTAAGTACCCGTCGCATCAGGTAAGATTTTGCCTACGTCGTGGATTCTGAGACACATAACTAGAAAGCAAACAGACGCCTCGATAATCGTCCAAATCTGTACGTCTTATCAACATGAGAGCCGGTTTTCTGTTACTGACATTGTACAGCGAGAACAAAATGAGCAATGCTGAGGCCTGGTAAGTCAGAGCGTGACACCATCCTCATATGAAACAGTACACTGACCTAAGCAGGCGTACCGACGTTAACGCGTTCCTCACTGTCCCGAACCGGCAGGGCGAAAGCACCCTATACTCCGCCGTCAATGTACCTGACCAGTTCGAGCTCCCGCGGCAGGTGCATACCAACCCCGCGAACAACATGTCCGACAAAGCACTTCGGCACATGCAGTACGCGAACAGCGCCTGTCCTGAAATTCCGTACGTGCTACACAACATCCCGATGAACGACCCTCTGCTCGGACGGCTTGGCCCAGACTGCGGCTGGCTGTACCCCGTCAGCTACACCAACGGCTGGGGCATGCACGACGACATCCGACACTCCTGGTGGCAACTCGAACGGGGTCTTATGCTCATCAGCAACACACTGCTCGAATTGGACTCTTCGAACGCCGGCAAGGAGGTCTATCGCGCGGAGAAGTGGCCCGAGCCCTCCAGTTTTAGATACCGCGATGCTCACGGCCAGTTTCACGGAGCGGCGACAGCTATACGCCTCTCATGGACGGCGATGCTGGTGCTCGCGGCGCGCTGCTCCATGGCCATTGCACTGTGGAACAAGAATCTGACAAGCGGAATCCCCCACTGGGTAGTCCGGTTGCAGCAGTCGGGCATTCCTTCGTCATGGATTGAGGCACTGCAATCTTCTGCCATCACAGACTTCTCTCTCGGTCTGCGCGTCGGTGTGGTCATCCAGCCCGCACACTGCCCTTGGATGTCACATGTCCCATTCTACCGCCTGGCGGGCTGCCCCACGTTTGTCGAGTGGGGCACCAAACCGAAGATGCTGTCCGAGTTCATCAAGGTGTACCCAGTCCTCGGGCCCTTCGTGCCGTACAAGATGGACGTCGAAATCTGCACGAAAAACCTGCCTCGCAAGGGTGCACAGCATATTTTCTACTTGTCCTGCCGCGGCCGGGGCCGATGGCTCCCGGTCAACGAGCGCATTGAGGCTCAGCTTGCGACCAAGCCGTCGGGTCCATTCCAGCGTCCAGGAGAATCTTGGCCTGAGTTCCGGGACCGCATGGCGAAGCTCAAGTTGCACGCCTTGCAGAACGAGACTCCGGAACAGGCCGAGACCCGTCGCAGACGCGAAACGGCCGCGTCAAAGAAGACTCTGCCTCCCAAGTGGGTTCGCGTCTACGTCTGGATGAAGGTACGGGACGTCTTTCCCGACATCAAGTTCTACGACTGGCGGGACCTTGACTACCGTGTTGAGCTGCCCGCTGCAGCGGTTGCTGGTCTGTGGTCAACATACCCCGCAGACGGTCGACACTACAACTCTGTGTTCAACGAATGGGACCTAACGATGCACGACGTGCTCCCGAACGTCACCGAGTACGAGCAGCAACCGATGCAGATACTCCCGGACTACGACACCGACGTCCACAGTCTCTACTCAGTGGTTGAACGCGACATTTACCCCAGGCAGGATCCCGCGCGGCTCCGGGCAGCAGTACAGTTCAACTCGGAGGAATACATCTACCAGCACTACGGACTGCTCGCGTCTACGGCGATGTACCCCGAAGACCCCGACATCGACTATGATCAGTATAACACCCCGGACCTGTACAAGTACTTCGCATTCTCCGCCTCTACTGCAGAAAACTTCACGGACGACAACACCGTCCGCCGGGTCTGGGCCGCTTGGGTGAAGAATATGTTGAACAACAACAGCGAGACCGGTACCGCGACTCAAGATTGCTGGGACATGCATTTCCCATCCCCTCAGTTCCTCATCACCCCAGCAGTTACGTCAAAGGTCCGGGTGCAGAGCAGGACCAACGTGCTCAACCAGCAGGTCTACGAAGTCCGATACCTACGAGACCCCGACCCCGCTGACTGGGTCCTAGTCGTGACGCCACGAGTCCTGCTATTCCTGCTCCGCAACCATGCCCTCGACACCAGCGTTAGCGCTGTTGTTTGTTGCATTACCAATGGCGCACCCTTCCAAACTGTCCAAGCGATCGCCGCCAGTGCCATACCACTCCCTTCGGAAGCCCAAGAACGCCCCACTGTCCGGAACCCTGTTATGTACCGACATGGGAAAGAGGCGGAGAAGCTCGTACTGAAGAAATCGGACTACCTGGCATACCGTGTGCGATGCCTATCCATGCTCCGGGAGCCGCAGATTCGCGGGGCTCTGTCTTACGGGGGCGTGATCTGGCGACTCACGTTAGAGCTGCTTCTAGCAGACGAAGGCTTGTACCACCGTGCTGTCGAGCTATGCGTGGCGGGACCAGTACTCGACAGAGGCAAGGACAGCCTCGTGCTCGTCTTCCCCTCAGGAGCTGATGGGACTCTGTACGTTGACAACCGGATCAACGACCAGCAGGCGGACATCCTCTGCGGCATGTATTGGCGGTATTGCGGTAAGTTCGATGTTGTATGACATAACTTTGGTACTAACTGATACTTTTCAGAACGGGGCAAGGACGCTCTGACCGTGGAACACTTGTCCTGGTGGCCCAAGCCCGCTGTCTGGAAGAGCTCGGGGTTCAACACGGGCATATGGAACCCCTCGAACGAAGACTGGTTCCAGCAGCGCATGCTGGCCATTCAGGATGGCACCGAGATGCCCAGGAATGGTGACAGGTGGCGGTCGTCAATGAAGTTCAACCAGTACACCAGTCGACTCGCAAACTCGGTGGAGAAGGCTGCGGTCCCTGTTCTGAACAAGCATTTTGGGTCTGCTTAGCAACATTCATGCATAACGGACCATTGTATTCCTACCTGTATGACTTTGTACTATACCTACCATATCACAGTGCATGTATAGAATTGCAAACAGTTCAGAAGCAACCTGGGGAATGAGGACTCATGCAGGTCCGCCAAACGAGCGCTTCGTGAGCGTTTACTGAACCCTAAGCTGTGCACTCCTAACCCCATGTCAGGGTCACCCAAGGTAACAAAGTTTCTTACCTTGGCTTATGTAAGCTCTTACTGCTTACTATCGGAGATTGAAGTTTATTCCCACGATCATGGGTAGTCGTGACATGAGTTGGCTGGAATCGTCGCCCATAAAGGACGATCCTCTTCGTTCCTCATCGATCGTAATCGTCATTGGCGGCAGAATCCTTGCCCTCGGCATCTCGAAGCTCGGTTGTAGTTGCCGCCTCCTCAAGCTCGAGCTCCTTGGCCAACTCTGCGAGCTCCCGAACAATCGTCGTCGACCAGCGCGTCCGGGTCCTCGACCTTCTTGACATCAAACTGTTTGAGGATGGCCTTCGCGACAAGGTTGAGGCTATGGAGGAAGCACCACGTCCTCCCGAACGTGCCCTGGTACTCCGGAAGGAGGACGGCGAGCTCATTGGTCATTGTATTGTTGTTGCTAGCATTGTCGGAGGTCACGCTCAGGATCTGCTGAGTACGGTGAGTATCTTTTCAATCGTCCTTTCAGTATGTTGTACTAACCTTGTGCTCAATCCCAAACTCCTGCAGGATCTTGGCAAATGCCGCAGCAAGATTAACCCCATTGTGAGACTGGTGCCGACGAAGATGAATAAGCGCCTGATATGTGCGGCAAACTGGGTACGCACCTCTGGCACTTCGACCACATCGAGCAGCAGACACAACGGCTCACCCTTGACCTCCAGGTGCACCGTGACCGCGACGAATGCGCGGTGATTGGGCGACGTCCAAGCGTCGGTAGCGAAGCTCAACCTACCATCGTAGTCTCGAAGCATGGCGGTGATCCGGTTGCGCGCAACACTGAAGAGGCCCTTTGCGTCGCGCGAGACTGTGGATGGCGAGGGAATGTAGTAGTTAGGGCGTCCGGTCTTCATGACACACTGGAAGCCGCAATCGCGCACAACGGCCCATGGACGGAGGGCCTCGCAACACCACCGTGCCAGCTCAGTCCTGCAACAGCGGTAGAACATCTGTTAGTCTCCGGTCGCGATGCCATAGTGTATTGACTCACCTAGTTTCAGCCTTCGTGTGCGGGCGGTGCGAGTACGTCACCTGCCCTTTCTTTCGGGCAAAGTGGATGGTGATCGTCCCATCACGCAAGATCCCGCGCACAATGGTACGGTGCACTTCATTGGCATGCTCCGCCTCATCCGCGCATGCAACTGCTTCCTCCCCCGAGCATTTCTTTGCGTGCTTGCGGAGATTCCCGGTCGACGCAGTGTCGTCCTTGTCGAGGAAGCGTCGGATGGGCTTCTTCAACTTGCAGTGCTTACCCATGCACTTAAACTCATGGTACCGCCTTCCCTGCTCATACCCAATGGTAACATTCGGTCAGCCTCGTTATCAAATCAATCATGCAGTCCACCCGACGCACCCAGCTCAGCCTCGGAATCAATTCGACCTCCTCGACTTCATCCTCCTCGACCACACCAGCGCTCTGATGCTCGGCGGCTTCCTCCTCCTCTGTGCGCACTGTGACCCGGCACCTCTTGGGCGGTGAAGGCTGAGCGTCGCATCAGACTCAGAGTCGCTATTGTGGATCTCGATGGCCTTCGGGTCGGACTTCTTAGCCGGCATCTGGCTGGACTTCTCACCGGACTTCTCTCGGGTAGATGCGCGGGCCTTGCGGCGCGTAGCTGCAGCGGTTCGGCGTTTTTTTGTCAGTGTTTGTGCCATGTGATGAGAGATGCGACGCAGCAGGAGGAGTGGGAATGCGAAGAAGAAATCTGCACGCGCTGGAATAATGTGAATAGAGTTTGTTGCTGAGTAATGTAGCGTATGTAGATCTGCATTTTTACGGGCCGTACAATGGGCTCATGTAGCCCCGAAGCAAGTCCAGCGCTCGAATGCCACCAGAGTTCAGTATAGGCCGACGGGTCCGGCACACCCGGTACAGGTTTTGGGCGGGTCCCCAGACGGCAACCCATACCCGTACCCCGGCAGGTGCAGGTACGGTGACCCGCCCGGGTTACCCGTACCCCAGCTCGTGCCCCTCCATGCACGAGAAAGCAGACACACACAGTGGTTTTAAACCGTATCCTGCACTCGCTCGGAAGCACCTCCCTGCTCGCTCGACGCGATTCCGAGGCTCGCTCAATGACCGTGCCCTTGAACGTCGCAATCTTGTCCCCAGCGGCTCCACATCACCTCGCAATCCCCTGCCTCGACACCCGAGCCTGAGGAATGCGAACCCACTCCGCTGCGCAACTCTCCTTCACCGGACCCTCTCGAGGTTGCCCCAGTCGACCCCGAGCCTGCCCATGTCCCTGCGCATCGTGCACCAGCCTCTCCACCTGCTCCTGCAGCATCAGACGATGAACTCGACCTCCTAGCTGATGGTCACGAGGACACATTCCAGTGCACACTCGAAGTGATGATGGCTGGCATTGAGCATGACTACTCGGACAACAAGCTGGTTGATCACCTCTCATACGACGATGCTCTGGCTGTCGCATTCGAGTCGGTGGTCGAGCACGCGTCCAAGGCGAGCCAGGAGCACTTTGGTGAGCCTCGGTCCATCTCCGAGGTCATGAGGCTCGAGCCGGAGGAGCGCGAGCGGTGGCTCAAGGCTGCACAGGACAAGATCCAGTCCCTCGTTGAGAACGGCACGTTCCAGCTTGTCCAGCTGCCTCCCGGACGCAAGGCCATCGGTTCTCGGTGGGTCTTCCGGGTCAAGCGCAATGCTGACGGCTCGATCGAGCAGTATCAGGGTCGCCTTGTCACGAAAGGCTTCTCGCAGCGCCCCGGTTTCGACTACAACGAAACCTTTTGCCCCTACTCCAAAGTGGGCGTCGATTCGAGCCATCCTCGCCATTGCTGCACTGGAGGACCTCGAACTCGAGTCCGTGGACAACTCCTCTGCCTATCTCAACGGCGAGCTCAAGGAGGTCTACATGAAGCAACCCAAGGGCTTTGAGGAGAAGACCCCCGAGTGGGTGTGGCGGCTGCATAGTTGCTCCACGGCCTCAAGCAGGCCAGCCGCTAAGCTGCACGAGGTCCTGACGAAGCTTGGCTTTGATCAGCTCGTCTGCGAGCACAGTGTCTGGGTCTACCTGCGAGACGGAGTGCGTGTCATCATCCCTGTCTTTGTTGACGACATCACCATTGCAGCAAGGTCCAAGGACGATATCCAGCGGGTCAATGATGAGCTGCGCGCGCACTTCAAGCTCCGGGACCTTGGTCCGACATCCTGGCTCCTCAGAGTCAAGATTGAGCGCGAGCACTCGAAGCGTTGCCTCTCCATCTCGCAGAAGCTGTACGCGCTCAACATCCTTGAGCGGTCCGGCTTCTCGAGCTGCGACCCAGTCGGCACTCCAATGGACCCAGGTCTCCGCCTCAGCGCGGAGATGAGCCCCAAGACACCTGCCGAGGCCCGGGAGATGCAGGACATCCCGTACGGCCAAGCTGTTGGTTCGCTCTTCTACCTGGCAGTCGCAACGCGTCCGGACATGATCCGCACTGTTGGCTACCTTGCTCGCTTCTCGCAGAACCCCGGGATGACGCACTGGAAGGCGGTCAAGCACCTCTTCCGGTACATCAAGGGCACGCTCGACTACAAGCTCACGTACGCCCCATTGTCAGATTCAGAGCTCTTCACCTCGTACACCGATGCGGACCATGCTGGCTGCCCGGACACAGGTCGCTCGACCTCGGGCTACGTCATCAAGATGGGCACAGGTGCGCTGGTCGAGTCATCTCCAGTCCATCATTGCACTCTCCACCATGGAGGCGGAGTTCGTTGCAGCGGTCTCTGCAGGGCAGGAGATCCTCTGGCTTTGCAACCTGCTCACGGAGTTCGGGTACAAGGTCTCCTCAGCCTCCAAGCTCAGGATCGACAACCTCTCTGCGCTCTCTGTTGCAAAAAATCCCGAGCATCATGGCCGCATGAAGCACCTTGATCTGTGGTTCTACTGGCTCCGGGATGAAGTAGCCAAGGGCTGCATCGAAATAGTCCATCTGCGCACCTCGGACATGCCTGCTGACATCCTTACGAAGTCACTTGCCAAGCCGAAGGTGCTCGAGATGTGCAGCATGCTCGGATTGGGGACTTGACTGGTCAGGGGGAGTGTTGAACTCGGAGCTCTATCTCCGGTTCCTGTGAGGGCGTCAAGTCCATACTTGCACGCAAGGACACATGCAGTGCACCCTACTAGCACCCCAAAGCGCTAGCGGCTGCCTTTCTTCCTTTCCGATATATCGGCGCTTCTTTATGTTTTCCATTTCCCGGGATTGAACTCTTGACCTCCACACTTTTCATGCATTTTTATTTTCACTCTTTGTTGATTTTCTTTGGTGCTTTTGTGGTTGTGGCTGTTACAACTGTATAGCTTATGTAACACGCACCGTAGACAGCACACTCGTGGGATGTGAGGGGCCTTGCAACGGAGCACTAGGGGTAGTTATCCGCAAAGGATTCTGCAGAGGAAGTGGTGGTGGAGAGTCCGAGGCAGGGAATTGAGGACCATGTCAGGTTGTTGTCCCTCCGGCTGGGATTGAGGGGTAATGAGGAGGTGGTGGCAACTGGACTGAAGGATCCTGATGCTCGACATTGCAGATGCTCCCTAGCAAGGACAAGCACAGTGGGGAGAGGGATCTGGAATCCGCCAAGTGGAGACTCAGTGGGAGGGGTATTGATGCTGCTAGGGAGAGGGCTCGGTGGGCGGGTACCAGGTCTGCTGGTTGAAAGGCGGACTGCCTCACGTCCACTAGCAGTAGGAGTAGCAACCAGTTGTGTTAGTCTCTGGTGGATCTGCTCCTCCTGTTCAGGTGTGGGGTAGAGGTAGATATGGAGATTGGTCTAGACTTTAGTGTCTGATGCCCAGGTAGGTAGCACGCAGGTTGTAGAATTAACAGCGACAGATACAGCTCAACACCAGATGCATGGTTATAGAACCAGCAATCAACTGATGGAGGGTGGAGAAGGGGGAAAATATGCCAGTGCTTGTGTTGAAGTTTTGACCTAATGTTACAACTGATCATTGAGGGGGATCAGGGAAGACTCACGAGACAAGCAGGGGCATCAACAAGCACTTGTGCAGCAAGAGCAGAGCAATGGTCGATGATCAGGGCTGGGGACAAGATGTATTGAGAGAGGTATCTACAGAGTGAAGTACAGCTTGGCTTACCTGGGGACAAGAGATCAAAACTGAGGGTCCCCAGGTAGTTCTGGTGGTCTTATATACATGTGGGAACAACAGTGTCAGAAGACAATAGCATGAGAGAGACCGTGGGAATCATGGTGATCAAACAATAGGATGACTGGGAAAGGAAATGAGTAGCACCGGGGAGGCTGTTTGTAACACTGACTGTGTTCAGGCCCTTGTAGAGGCTCAAGGTAGACATACCCCTTACTGAACTGTTCATTTGTTTTTACCTGATCTTCTGGATTCTATACCACAATCATTACGCGCTGTGCACTTACCCATAAAATCAGTCATGTTCTTGTTACTTCAATAACTCATGCAATACTGTTACGATTGCTGTCATTCCTTCACTGCACCATATAGGCTGAGCATGTATATTAGTCTCACAAAACGATTCATGCATATACGTCAATGTTGTGGAATTATGAGGCAATATTATCACTCAGCGCAGGGCGGACATTATTTTTGTCTGAACAATAGCATTGAGCACCTCATGCTTCAGAAAAAGCAACTAGTCTATTCTATACTATCCCCTCCAGGGAAGTTAGGCCATCTGCTGGGAAAATAGAGACAGGAGCTGGATAGGCTGGACCACCACCACCACACCTGTACATGGCTACAGCAAGAAGTTGATTCATCATACTTCAGAATCTTACAGAGCAGAGTGTACACCCAATGTTCACGTGTGCATCCATCATGAAGGTCATCATCTCCAGGCTGCAAAAAACAGCTCCTATTGAGTTCCATCATGTAAACATGGTGGAACATCCAGTGATTTCCATGAGTACAGCAATGTGCTGAACCTCTTCAAAGAGCGGCAGAGGTTCTGGGAGAGCCCGCTGTCACCACCCCATTAATACTCTAACAGACATGCAATGTTCCTGTTATAAATCAGAGACACACATGAGCACATAGAACTCATCGTCTCAGCCACATCCTTGGCAGAAGATCCACTCTCCTGATACCAGAAAGATATTAGTTGTAGCTCACATGCCACCATGAGACCATACTCACTGTCCATGAGCACTGATCCTGGTTGTCAGAGCACACACAATGCCATGGACTTGCTGGAGTGTTTCCAGTGGTGGCCTCATTGGGAAGTGTAACCTGAGTGGCCAGTTTAGACTGCCATCTTCCAATATGGCCAGAACAAACTCACCTGCAACTTGCGTTTAGTAGATGCTGCCTCTATTAGCATGGATGTGGTGGTAGGGTTTGGCAGTGTCATCGGGTGGGTAGAACTGTGTTTGATAATTTCTTGGGCCCCACAGAGTCATGGGGTGGCATGTAGAACGGAACCTGAGGGGCATGTGTGGGTATATTAGAATGCAGGACACCATGAGGGAGGGATGCTAGTGGGAAGGAGGAGCACTAATGTTCTGCTGCGCTGCATGTGGAAATCTCTGGCCAGGGACCTGGAAATGCAGTGCTCATTGGGAAGGAGTTAGATAGACAAAGAACTGGGGCTGGGGCTGGTAGGCAGTGGGGTGGTGTTGCCTTTGAGTGGGAGACTGAGTTGCACCTTACTGAGCCAAATCTGACACCATGCTGCGCAGGCTGTTGCTGTAGGTGTCTGTGAAGCTGTTTGGTGCTGTTGCCCTGCAGGGGGAGGACCAGCTGCCCTGCTTGGGCACTTGTGCATGGGGCAGCCTCTGCAGCCTCATGCTCTGCCAGCTACACCTCTTATGGGTGTTGGTGAGAATGAGATGGGGCAATTGCTGCACTCCCAATTGCTGCACTCCCAATGAGCCTCATCTGAGCCCCAGGTCACTGTGCATATTGCTTCTCAGTGAGAGAGCCAAAGGTCAGTGCAATAAATAACTCACATATGCGGTGACAGGGTGATGGGATCAAGCAGGGAAGATCTCTTGCTTGACATGCATAATGGCAAGGCTTCGAGTCCAGATTGGCAAGTTGTGCAGTGGTCCTTAGACACAGTCCTCCAGGAGGGAGACTTAGGTCTCATAATCATGGAAAGTCACAGGAACGTGCCACAATTGCTTGCAGGTTTGCCCAACAACACACTGATGGTGGAAGTGGGATATAGGAACATGTGAGCGGCCATAAGATGCTTCAGCTGGACACTTAGATGTTGAAACGGTTGGACAAAGGTGTCAGTCAAAAGACCGAAGTTGCGAGTGGCTACCCCTTCAAGTGCCTTAAAATTGGGGTGTCAGTCTGTTCCACAATGCACTATATGGAGTGGGAAAGGCAGCCGCCTTGAGAACAGGTGAAGCCTGGATGATAGACGCGAGGTGAGCATACAAATCAAATGCACTGTAGATGCTGTCTGCCAACAGTAGAGGTGGGTACATAATCTAGGGTGGTCGTCCAGTGAGAAACTCATTGGATCTCTTCGGGTATACAAAAGGTGGTGGATTTAACCCTTGGCCAAGTCCAGGCAATGACTGTTGATCCTAAGAGGTGCATAAAAGGTCTGTGTTCAAGACTAACTGATGTATAGCAGCAAGACTGCCTCAAAATTAGCAATGTGAGTGGCATGGGATGTATAGATAATCTACATTGGTACAGAAACTGGATGAGAGAACCAGAAAAATATACAGAGGTATGTAGGCAATGACCTGCAGTAACTAGTACTGTACCATTTCAATCTATTCGGGCACGTCACGCGTCACAGAAGCCCGAAATTGACGAAATTTCGGCGTCTGTCACGCGTCACTAACAGGATTGTCGAAGTTGCACCTCCGGCACTTACCGGTCCACGGGAGCGGCGCGCTGTCGCGCGCCCAATTGTGCCGAATTTTGGGCCCCTGTCACGGGCAGGAGCCCGTAGTGCCGAATTGTCGAACCGGTTTGACCCTGTCACAGGTCACAGGCAGTGCCGAACTGTTTGAAATGGTACAGTATAAGCTTACCCACACAAGTCTGCGCTCAGCGCTTCTATTTGATTGTTGCCCATGTTCAATCTCATCCCATGTGTGGCTCTTTCTTGATTATGCACGTATGGCCCCTGCCCCTGCTCATGCCTGACATAGCATATGATACATGAGTTGGATGTTGACCTCCTACTTGAAGAATGACTGTCGGAAATTGCTACAAGGTTGTTGACATATCACCCTCAATCCTTTCTATAACACATAATCTGTTAGCTAGACTTGGCTGCTTGACCGCTTGACATATACCATCCTGGAATGAGGAGGTGGTCGACTCCCTCTGGAAGTTGTGGAGGTCATTACAATTGATGAGAAACAAAGTAAATCATCCTTTATATGCTGCATATGCCACCAGATACCATGACGCAAATCAATTCCCGTGGGAACATTATTCAGACTCTGATTGCTTGGACTGATTTTGGGACTTATAATTACATCATCATATGTAACAAAAAGACTTACATTGAGCACCATCTTGATGCTCAATAAGCACCAATTACTCATGCAAACATTGATCACTGCTACTTATTATGCTAAATAAGCCACCAAAAGCCAATAAATCCGAACCCATGCATGCTGAGCTGGATGCATGAGAGGGCGCGTTCAGTCCAGCAGTGCACCCAGCTTATGTCAGCGCAAATAAGCACTCAATAACTCTGAAAGCTCCCACATCATACACTCCTACTAATATAGCTTGGTAGATTGATTACAAACTTAGATTGAAATATGATCAACAGTACTTACTGGCATCCTGTAGTTGATAGAACATCATTTTATGACATTATAAGCATAGAAACAGGATGGATTGCATGTCAGACTTACGGATGACAGACACATAAATTATAAGCATACATAAACCATTACTAATAAGTACCAAAGGTTTGGTAATCAAGCACAATATCTATAAGGTTGATAATATAGTTTAGCAGTTTCATGGCGAAAATGGTATGATTACATGGTACGCCATATCAATACTATGCAATAATACTCCTTCATATTGGGATTACTTACTAGTAGAACTTCTCGATTATGATTATCCTCCACCGTGGACCCTGTAGTATATCCAGTACATACAGTGTCACTCAAAAGTCTTGCACTCTGTACCTGAGTGACCAAAATCTGCCTGCAGTGCCATGAATTTTCCAGATAATTTCATGTAACTCTAGAATAGTAATGCATACTATGTACCCTCATTAATAGTAAAAGATCCAGTTGAAACAGCCATTTGGCTGGCTAGTAAATACACAATAAATCGCAAAACCCGGTATATGTGAGTTGCATGCATAAGGGTCAAACTGATTTCAGAGCAGTTCAATGAAGAATTGCCAAGGTCTTTACATGAGGCTATCTCAGTACTTGACATAGGACCCCTTTGCCTTCCACAGCGTAGCAACACGGTGTGGCATCGACTCATACAGGCGGCGTATGAAGTCACCATCAATTGCCTCCCACTCCTCCTTCAATGCAGCCCACAGCTCCTCCGTATTTGATGGTAGATGCTTCCGAGCGTGTACACGGTTGTCGAGGTGCTTCCAGACATGTTCAATGATGTTCATGTCAGGAGAGTTGGGGATCCAGGGGAGAACACGGATGTTGTGTTCTGCAAACCACATTGTCGCAAGGCGTGACTTGTGTTTTGGATCCTTGTCTTGCTGGAAGATGATGTCAGACTGGCAGTCACCATGGTCGGTAAGGGTGCCCAGGAGGCCCTCCTCCAGTATCTTGCAGTACTGGATGGCATCCATGTTCCCTTTGACACAGCAGAGCCGACCAGGTCCATCTGGCATCAGGCATCCCCATACCATCACACTCCCCCCTCCATGCTTCACCCTCTTCTCAATGTTCCGGTCCTCAAACTCCTCCCCCTCCCTCCTCCGGCAGTACTGCTTCCCGTCTGACCCAACAACATTGTATTTGGACCCGTCTGAGAACCGTACTCTGCAAGGTTGCAGCAGATAGTGGATGCGCCTACGTGGGGGAAGAGAATTTGCCTGACATCCGCACCATCATGCACATCACCGGTCTTGAGCAACCGTTCAGCACGGCGGAGGTCACGGGGCCCAAGGAGGCGAGGACTAGTGGTGGACAAGAACTTGGGTGGGAGTGGGCCACTTCTGGCAAATGACGATTGATAAGTTTCTGTATAAGTAGAGTATTCTGCTGGCTTATAACTTGTGATATACACTCCTTCTACCAGTAAAGATTGCCAGTAAGTAGTGTTAGCACAGCCACATAGGTGAGATAGTGTGCGTCATCCACAAGTCTGACCTGCAATCCATCCTGTTACTATGTTTAAAATGTCATACAAAAATGCTTTACCAACTACAGAATGCCAGTAAGTACTGTTGATCTTATTTGTAGCTAAGTTTGTCATCAATCTACAGAGCTATGTTACTAGAAGTATCAGTGTGGTCATTTGCGGAGTTTTCGGAGATATCGAGCGCTTATTTGCGCTTACATAAGCTGGCTGCGCTACTGGCCTGGTCGCACCCTTCGGTGCAGCCTGCTCAGTTGCGCAAGCTTTCGGGTTCATCGGAT
Organism: Lentinus brumalis; assembly: GCA_001792895.1. NCBI lineage: Eukaryota > Fungi > Basidiomycota > Agaricomycetes > Polyporales > Polyporaceae > Lentinus > Lentinus brumalis. Next base: position 47,285 of record MARA01000076.1, on the reverse strand, counting down.
TTTGGGCGCTTAATTTGCGTAACAGTGCGAGTAATCCTTGCATAAGTAACTGGAGCTTATGGGGCATTAAGACAGCACTCAATTGGGTAGCCCTAACCCTATGCCAGCGTCTGAGCAGTAAGCATTTGTTGTTACATGCGATGATGTAATGATAAGCCACAACATTAGTGCTTGTAAGCTGAGTCCAAATATTATTCCCACGGGGATCGTTTCCCGTTCCAGCGTCTATTGGCATATCTCGACCATAAAGGTCAATTTTTTCATTCCTCATCAATCGTAATACACTTATAATGCATTATAATCTGGGATTTAATTGCATTAGACATTACTTACTCGGCCGGCCATAATCTATGGTCACGGCCTTAGGTGGCATTAGAGTACAATTGAATAGCCGTACAATATGATACGCCTCCGTAAGTAATCATAAGTACTACCGCCGGCCATGACTCAGGCACTTCACGGCACCGCGCCCCCGGCACCTTGGAGACGGCCGTTGGCGCTGTAGAACTTCTCTCACTGCCTCCGAGTCGTCCTACTAGCGACAACTTAGCTTCTCAGCATGTCCTCAGCTGCCAGTTCCGTCAATAGAGGATCAGAAGGCGCGCGTGCAGATCGCGCTCAGCAACCTCAAGTCTCTCATCTCTATCATCCCGGCATCAGCACCACTCGGAACACAAGATGGGCCTATTGCCCGCCACTTTGGGAACCTGCGAGTCGACCGAACGGAAGGCGTGTACTACGCACTTGACAAGGCGTGGGTGTGCACATTCCAGGTGCCTGATGAGGAACTGGAGAAGCTCGTCTGTGGCGGTGACTACGGCCTCTCGTACCTGCATTCATGCCTGGTTCCATTCGTTGTCGAACCAACAATGGAGGACAACAACAACTTGATGCTTGTGACCGCCAAGCTGGAGTGGCTCAACAGGCTCATTGCCAAGAGGTGAGGTTCTATCAGTAGCTGCGCTGCCTAAGCCGTGATGCTGACATCTGATTGACAGCGTTGTCCATGCCTTTCGCGGTGGTGCGCCTGGCAGCCCTGTGGATCTTGCATCAGCCCTACGCACTGCCATGTCCAAGGCCGTACCTGTCGCACTGAGCACAAAGCGCAAGGAGCCCGGTAAGCTTCATCCGTTGCTCCATGTGTGCTTCCCCGACTGAACATGGATTCCACAGATGACGCCGCCACACGACGCCTTGCAGCAATAGCCAAACAAGTACTCGAACGGTCGCTTCCCAAAGAGAAGGTGTGTACATCAGTCTTGGTGTCGCTGTTGGTACTAATTAGTAGCAGGGTGCGTCGAAAAAGAAGACGCCTACGGGCAAAGCTGCCAGTGGGAACGGCGATACAGCGACAAAGCGGCGGCGGATCAATGTATGTAATTGGGTGGACCATGTCTAATCATAACGGCTGATCTTCCGTCTGCATCTAGGAAAATGACACCGATAACTTCGAGGTTATTGACGTTGATGCAGGCGATCCAAGCAACATCGAGGAGATGACAGTCAAGCGGGGTCGCGCTCTGTTGAAGACAGAATGGGCATTCAACTACTTCATGCCATCTGCGACAATCACCAATGGTAACCCAATCTGGAGATGGGATTGCGAGTTCTGCGAGTATGTTTGCGATCTTTTCAGGCATACATATTACTAATACCCAACCACCAGGAAATTCTGTACTTCACCGCACACGAAGGGCTGCACTGCCTTCAAGAGCGAGACGAAACCTGCCGTCCCCAGCAATTTCATTTCGCATCTCAACGCCTGCAAAAATATCCCGCCAGAGTGCACGTATGATGCCTGGAACGCATGCTGACAGGCAAGCCGGGGAAGTGCAGTGGGCGTCGTCAACGAGGGTGATACTGAGGGTAATGGGGTAGCAGTGTGGTCTCCAAGCGGCGGCGCCGTGAAGAACACTGCTGGGAAGTTGGTGTTGCAGAACTTTGTACAACGAGGGATCGAGAGCCGGTGAAGGAGGTCACAAAGCGCGGCTTTCGTGAAGTGTTCGTGAAGGGCGTCATCGAGGATGACCTACCTTACTCATTTGGTGAGGGCCGCGGGATGTCGGGTTGCTTCACGTACATATTGCTGAAAGGGAAGGGCATCAACATACCAAACGGGAAGATGGTATGCCGTGATCTCGACATTCTCCACGACACTATCGAGGAGAAGATTACCGACACAATGGAGGTACGTCGTCATCGTTTCCTATTCCAGTATCACTGCAACGGTCCCAGTGAACTTATGCAGTTTCACAGACACTCGATTCCAAGATTGCCATGGCCAGTGATCTGTGGACAAGCAAGAATTGTGTCTTTGCATTCGCGGGGCTCATCGGATACTGGATAACCCCAGATTGGGTTCTCACGGAATGTCCGCTCAATCTGATTCCCCTCGAAGGAGATCATTCGGGTGCCGCCGCCGCCAAGTTGATATACCGCGACTTGCGCAGACGGAAGGCAATCAAGAAGCTGGGTACGACTCGTCTAGCCTTTCTAGGTTCTAGCATCTCACGATTCACCCCATAGGCGGCAGCACAGTGTTACGACTGATCGTCGAGGGGATCAGGAAAGACTCACGAGACGAGCAGGGGCGTCGACGAGCACTTGTGCAGCGAGAGCGGAGCAATGCTCGACGATCAGGGCTGGGGACAAGATGTATTGAGAGAGGTATCTACAGAGCGAAGTACAGCTTGGCTTACCTGGGGACAAGAGGTCGAAACTGAGGGTCCCCAGGTAGCGCTGGTGGTCTTATATACATGAGGGAACAATAGTGTCAGAAGACAATAGCGTGAGAGACATCATGGATGAAGACAATAGCGTGAGAGGGACCATGGGAATCATGGTGATCGAACAATAGGATGACTGGGAAAGGAAATGAATAGTACCGGGGAGGCTGTTCGTAACAGTACCCCCTCCCAAGGGTCGTGTCCGCACGACCTAACGGTGGGATGTTGGGTGTTGCGCGTAGAATTCCATAACCCGCTGTGGAGCATGGGTCAGGTTTTCTGCAGGCTCCCAGCTGTCGTGTTCGGGACCCCATCCCTTCCACCGTACGAGGTACTGGAGCTTCCTTCCTCGTCCATAGCGGCGAGACTCCAGCACCCGTTCAACTTCGTACTCCTCTTCTCCTTCCACTTCAATCGGTGCAGGCTCTGGTGGGTGCCGGCCCGGCAGGGAGCTGTGCTTGTGCGGCAGCAGCAGCGACACATGGAAGACTGGATGGATGGGTAGGTCTTTTGGTAGACGGAGTTCATAGGCAAGGTTGCCAACTCGGCGTACCACTGGATAGGGACCTGCATACCTGTCCACCAACTTCCGAGGCATTCCTGTGACTCGCAGGTTGCGAGTGTCCAGCCACACCTTCTGACCTGGCTCAAAGACCGGAGCGTCTCGAGCATGCTGGTCAAAGTGTGCCTTCATGCGTTCCGCAGTGAGCGTCAAGGCTGCAGTCGCATCCTCCCGGGCCCGTCGGAGTTCCTCGCGACGACTGTCCGCTGCAGGAACCTCAGTGGGTAGCATTGGGATGTGGAACTGTGGCTCGAACCCATAGAGCAGGTAGAAGGGTGAATACCCCGTAGAGGAGTGGACATGAGAGTTGAACGCAAACTCTGCAATGGGCAACCACTGCACCCAGTCGTCTCGGCGGCGTGAGCAGAACATCCGCAAGTAGGCTTCCACCTCCTGGTTCCACCTCTCTGACTGTCCGTCGGTCTGGGGGTGGTACGCAGTGGACAGTGCACTCTCAATGCCGAGACCCTTAAGAATGGCACGGAAGAGCTTGCTGGCGAACTGGGGGCCACGGTCGGAGATGATCTTTCGTGGTAGTCCATGGAGGCGGAAATACTCCCGTATGAAGTTGTTCGCCGCACCCTCGGCATCGATCTCGTCTCGACATGGAATGAGATGCACTAGCTTCGCATGCCGGTCCGCAATGAGCTGCAGCGCGTTGTACCCATCAACCTCTGGTAGGCCGGTGATGAAGTCACAGGTCACAACCTGACCAGGGCCGTCTGGGATCTCGTTTGGCTGCAGCTGACCGTGCCGTTTGCCATGGATTGGCTTGCCTCGTCGACAGGTGTCACAGGTCTCAACATAGTTTTTGATGAACTGTGTCATACCCGGCCACCAGTAGTTGCGGCTTACTAGCTCAATGGTCTTCCACTGGCCTGGGTGCCCAGCGGGTGGTAGGTCGTGGTGCAGGCGAACAATATCTGCCCGTAGTGCGCGATCGTTGGGGACGTAGACCTTGCCTCGATAGAGGAGAAGACCTTGCTCGACGTTCCAGTCCACCAGATCATTCTGCAGCCGTGCTGGCCCGAGTTGTTCCACCTTGCGCAGTGCCTCTGCCACCTCTTTCTCGCGGTCTCCACACTCTCGGATCCGACGCAGAAGTGACTTCTCCGGTACAAGGGCCAGATGTCCACGTCTAGCAGCCAGAGAGCGGAAGTGACTAGGCTGTAGCACCGTGCGACCTTGGTTGTCATCTGCGTCATCTCGCTGGTGGTCAGGGCGACGGGATAGTGCATCTGCTCGACCGTTAGATGTGCCCGGTTTGTGTGTGATGACGAAGTCAAAACGAGAGAGGTAGAGAGCCCATCGAGCCTGCCGTCTGGTGAGGTTCTGCGCCGTACGCCAGTATTCAAGATTCTTGTGATCTGACTGAATCTCGAATGTACTGGGCAGTCCTTCGAGGTAGTGGCGCCACGCCTGGAGGGCACGAATGATTGCGAGCATCTCTTTGTCATAGATCTCGTAGTTGCGCTCAGCATCATTCATGGATTCGGAGTGGAAGGCGATCGGGTGCCACTTTCCATCCTCCCCCTCCTGCGACAGCACCGCTCCTGTGGCAAACCCAGAGGCGTCGACTTCCACTCGTGTGGGACGGTCCGGGTCGTAGATGCGGAGTACGGGACTTGTCAGGAAGCACTGCTTCAGCTCCTCAAATGCCCGCTGCTCCTCCTCTCCCCATTGCCAAGGGACATTGCCGGTCAGCCTGTCTAGAGGCTTGCAGATGGCGCTGAAGTTCCGGATGAAGCGACGATAGAAGTTCGCAAAGCCGCGAAACTTCCTGATGTCTGACACATTGCGGGGAACTGGCCAGTCTGCGATGCCCTTGACCTTCACCGGGTCCATCTCGACCTGGTTCTCGGACACGAACATCCCGAGGTACTCCACTTTGGTCTGCTCGAATTCGCACTTCTCTGGTTTACAGAACAGGTCATGCTCCTTCAGACGCTTCAGGACCTCTCGGACAAGGGTGCGATGTTCAGCAAGGTCATTCGTAAAGATGAGGATGTCGTCGAGATAGACGGTGACCTTGCCAAGAACGATGAGGTCCTTGAAGATGTCGTTCATGAATGCAGAGAAGGTGCTGGGGGAGTTGGCCAGACCAAAGAACATGACTGTGGGCTCATAGAGTCCCCGGTTGGTCACGAAGGCCGCTTTCCACTCGTCGCCTGTCTTTATGCGAACGTTGTTGTACCCCCAGCGAATGTCGAGCTTCGTGAAGTACTTGGCCTTCTTGAGTCGATCCATCAGTTCCGAAACCAGCGGCAGCGGGTAACGGTTCTTAATGGTGATGTCGTTCAGCCTCCGATAGTCCTGCACAGGGCGAAGACTGCCATCCTTCTTTTTGACGAAGAAGAAGGGGGAGGACATCGGTGACTTCGACTCACGAATGTAACCCTTGGCCAGGTTCTCTTCAAGAAACTTATCAAGCTCGACTTGCTCGTTCGGGGATAGAGGGTACACCTTGGAGTGGAACATCTTGGCATCGGGAACCAGCTCGATAGCATGATCATAGGGGCGATGGTTGGGCAACCGTTCTGACGCCTCCTTTGAAAACACACTAAGGTACTCATGGTAGTGTTCCGGCACCAGTTGTTCGATAGGACGAGCTGGCCCCCGTTTCTGGTACTCCTGTTCCGCGAGCTCCTGGGAATAGGTATGGCTCGCAGAGACAAAGAGTTGAGGAGCGCCTTGTAGGCTGCGCCCCTCCATCCAGGCATCCAGAAGGGTTTGCTCAGATCCATCCCACTCCTCCTCATTCGGCAATGGTGGCTCATTAATGTCCTCCACCTCTTCGACCATCACCGCTGCACACACCCTGCCAATCTTCTTGGCCTTCCGGACCCGATCTGAACGTGAACGCGCCGTGAGCCTGACCTCCGTATCACGCGTCACAGTTGCAGCAGGTTCCGGTGCCTTCTTACTAGCATGGCATGTTGAAGGGCAGCGGGATAGGCGCAGCGAGCCACGTTCCCAGTCAATCTCCGGATTGTGCTCGCGCAGCCAGTCAAGGCCGATGATCACATCCTCGTCACCTACGTCTGTCACCATAAACACCACCTGCTCCTGGTGGTCCCCGATCGTCATCCCTAGCACGGCTACCTCTGCAATCGTGCCATCGCGGTTCTCTGTACCGTCGATGTTGTATAAACGGATGGGGGATGCTAGCTTCCGCGTAGCAACACGGTTCTCCTCCACAAACCGTCGATGCAAAAACTTTGTAGTGGCCCCACTGTCAACCATGGCCACCACATCCTTCTCTCGCCGCTTGCCGCTCAGTCGTACTGGGATGTGGAAGTGTTGTCCATCATGATTGAGCTCATAAATAAACGACGATCCCAGTACAGCATAACGACTATTGGTACATGAGCGTGCGCGCGCGGCATCTAGCGCAGCTCGAATCAAAAACCCTCCTTCTCCTTCATCGTCGTCAGCGTGGCAATGCGCTCCTCCAGTGCCTTGAGCTGCAACTGAAGGGCGACCACCTCATCCGACGTCGTGGAGGATGATGAGGAGGCTGCGGCGCGTTGACCGCCTTTCCTCTCCGGGCATTGGGCGGCCCTGTGACCGTTTCGTCCGCAGACGAAGCAACCGGTGGGACCGGAGGTAGGAGGACGTTCCTTATTCGCAGCTACCTTCTCGCCGCGTTTTGGGAACTTCCCGGTGCGAGGTCGCTCCTCTGACCGTCGTGCCAGGTGCTGGTCCATCTGCAAGGCAACCGTCTGCATCTTGACAAGGGTAGAGATGTCGTGAGCAGTGGTGGCGAACTCGTCCTTGATGCGATAGGGGAGTCCTTCACGGTAGCGCTCGCGCTTGTCGTCATCGGAGAACCCAGTCCGAGCAGCCACCGCATTGAACTCAGCAGTGTACTCCTTGACCGTGCCAAGCCTGTGCGAAGCCTTGCAAAGCTTGACCAGCTCAGCAGTGGCTGCCTCCTTGTCATCTACGGCGCAGAAGTGGGCCTTGAACGCATCTTCGAATGCAGCGACATCCGCCCAAGGAGTAGTTGTGGCTGCCGTGATGATATGCGGCCCGGCCCAGCTTGCAGCATCGCCTGTGAGGCGGTTCAAGACGACCATCCAGATCAGGTTCGCGCCTACTCCTGCCCTGGTGGCAACTCCGTGATAGGCTGTGGCGCTGCTGATGAAGGTGAGGCCTTCCTGAGCATTCTTGCCATCGTACTCTCGAGGCAGTAGAACCGGCAGGAGCTTGGTGACGTCAAAAGGAGCCGTCATGGTGGGGAGAGTGGGGGTGATGGGTGGTGGTGTGGTGGGGTGCGAGGAGCCTTGCGACGGAGCACTAGGGGTAGTCGTCCGTGAAGGATTCCGTGGAGGAAGAGGTGGTGGGGAAGTCCGAGGCGGGGAGTTGAGGACGATGTCAGGTTGTCGTCCCTCCGGCTGGGACTGAGGGGGCAGTACCGAGGTGGTGGCAACTGGACTGAAGGATCCTGATGCTCGACGTTGCAGACGCTCGCTGGCAAGGACGAGCGCAGTGGGGAGAGGGATCCGGGATCCACCGAGTGGGGACTCAGTGGGAGGGGTGTTGGTGCGGCTAGGGAGACGGCTCGGCGGGCGGGTACCTGGTCTGCTGGACGAAAGGCGGACTGCCTCACGTAGGGGGCGTCCACTAGCAGTAGTAGTAGCAACCGGTTGTGTCAGTCGCTGGCGGATCTGCTCCTCCTGTTCAGGTGTGGGATAGACGTAGATATGGAGTCGGTCCAGACTTGCGTCTGATGCCCAGGTAGGTAGTCGCTCTGGACAAGGTTGCTGATCACAGATGTACCACTGATCAGTGCCGCGCCAGTGATGATCTTCTACCGCACTTGAATGAAAGGCGTGGTTGTAGGGGGCACAAGAGGGACGGGGCTGATCCAGTGTGTAGAGGTCGACGTCAGGTAGAACACGAGTTCACCTGACCTTCGCCTGTCAGTGGACCTCAGAGTCTTACTGGACAGCGGTGGGGGTCCAGGAGGGTAGTACCGCGCACGTAGGTTGTAGAACCAACAGCGACAGATACAGCTCAACACCGAGCGCGTGGTTATAGAACCAGCAATCAACCGGTGGAGGGTGGGGAAGGGGGGAGTACGCCAGTGCTCGTGTTGAAGTTTCGACCTAATGTTACGACTGATCGTCGAGGGGGATCAGGAAAGACTCACGAGACGAGCAGGGGCGTCGACGAGCACTTGTGCAGCGAGAGCGGAGCAATGCTCGACGATCAGGGCTGGGGACAAGATGTATTGAGAGAGGTATCTACAGAGCGAAGTACAGCTTGGCTTACCTGGGGACAAGAGGTCGAAACTGAGGGTCCCCAGGTAGCGCTGGTGGTCTTATATACATGAGGGAACAATAGTGTCAGAAGACAATAGCGTGAGAGACATCATGGATGAAGACAATAGCGTGAGAGGGACCATGGGAATCATGGTGATCGAACAATAGGATGACTGGGAAAGGAAATGAATAGTACCGGGGAGGCTGTTCGTAACACACAGCAGACACACGGCAGGCATATCCGCTTTTCGGTCGGGCTGAAATTGGCCGGCAAATGGCGTCCCGCGGTTTCCTTGGCGCCCAAATAACCGGCCAATTTTGGCCCATCCACATTGTATGATCGCGGCTTCATTGTGAGACGAGATAAAAGGCGACTGCTAGGTGGCACCACGTGGCCTGATTTCTGGCCGGTTTCGGCCGCCTTTTGGACGCCTTTTGGACGGTTTTCGGACGGTCCGAAAGGCGCGGTCTCACTTTCAGGCCTATTTCGGACGGTCTGCTCAGGTAAGCAAGATGACGGGCCGAAGGGATTCCCTTCGGACGGGCCAAAATGAGCCAAAACGGTAACCTGTCGGCCACGTTTTAGATCGGCCGTAAGGCGTGTTCAAGGATGCCCCGCGGTCGCTTATCCTCCGGGCCGAAAGTTAACATTTCAGACCGGCCGGAGTGAGCGCGTAAATGTGCTCAACTAGAGCGGTACAAGATCAGCTAGCACCAAAATATATGACAACTGCACACTCGCGCTGCGGAGGGAAGCAGAAGGTATAGGGAGCGGTGACAGGAAAGTAGTTTATTCCTCTGGGAGGACGGGACGGGGAGACGCGCGGTGTGAGAGGAGAGGAGAGCAGGTGGATGCGAAGTGAGGGCATTTGTCCCTACTAGAAGTGTTGTGGAAGGGAAGTCGTATGGCGCAGAGTGCATAGGAGCGGAGGGAGGGTAAAGACCTGTAGAATCATTATACGGGAGGGAAGAGCGGGACGGCGCAAACGGGAACGGCGCGTGGCGAAGTGATGTAATGTAGACTGATGCGGCAGCGGTGCAATGCAGAGTGCTGCACTGCGACACGATCGGACGGAGAGCGAAGCGGAGGCAATCGAAGGAGAAGTGGAAGCGACTTCGAGCGAAGTAGATGCAATCAAGCGCAAAGTGGAGGCAAGTAAACAGATCGAGGAAGGGAGACGTGAACGGCGGGGCGGTAATGAAGTAATGCTCGAGGGCAGCGGCGCCGACGGTGCGGAGCGTACCCGCTGCGACGACCGAGAGCGGAGTGGAGGCGACTGAGCGCGGATTGGAGGAAAGGGAGAGGCGAGTGAACACGAGGCCAGAACGCTGGCGCGAATGAGAGATTAACTGAAGCTCGACGTCAGGACCAGGTTGTTCAAAAATCAAAAATTAAGAGATGCACTCGCCCTGTTACATGCGCTCTACAGCATAGTGGAGCCAAAGCGCGGCTGGGGGATGCAACGCGAGGGAGAGTGAGTCCACGGAGAGCAGAGCGAGGCCGACCAGGAACGGAGTCAAGTCGAGAGAGAGCGGCGTGAAGGCCCAAACGAGCATCACATTGTGGAGGGCTTGAGGTATAGTAGAGCAAAGCGGTGCGGACGTCAACGCGCGTGAACTGTGGGCGAGGTCGGCGCGGAAACAACTATGTTAATCCTGAAGCGCATGTGCGAGTGAGCATGTGTACGCCACTCCAAGTCTCAACTTGACCTTACCCGACACAGTGAGCGCACGACCACACAGTCCTCATCGATGCCATGAACTCTGCAGAATAGAGCGGCAAAATGACAGTTGACGTCATGAAAACGAACCAACCGCTTGGTAGTGAAGTCGCTGTAAAACAAACGTGTACCAAGGTCCTCGAACTGCCGGTAAGGGTCGAACCGGGCGGCGTCTTCGTCCAGCATCCTATACTCATCAACGAGGAGGTAGGGTTCCACAACGAGCTCGCCTTGCGCCATGCGTCCGTGCAGGAAGATTTCCGAGATTTGACCTGCACGCAGATACTCGAAGTCGTCCGACGGGTCCCGGAAGATGATGAACGAGTCACGAAGACCAGCCTTGCGGGTCGCGAACTTCACATTACTATCACGGGTGAGGCTCCCGATGTAGTTGACGCGGTCGTGCAGGATCGGTGTGCGCCCGGGAGCAGGGTGGTGCACCGACGCGAAGGGAGTGGTAACCGACGAAGTAAGCCTGAGAAGTGCATCGTATAGCTCGCGCGGAAGCTTCTCCTCTTTCTTCTCATCGTACGCAGGAACACCGGATACCTGGTCTTCGTCCTCACGAAGGGGGATGAGATCAGAGGCATGCACGCCACTAGCAGAACGGGTACTCATGACAGCGTCCTTGAAGGCCTTCATCATATCGCGGAATGCGTCCAAGCGCGGCCAACTGGTCATGCCGACTAGCCAGCGTAGGTAAGCCCCAATATAAAAGTACCGCATGAAAGTCAGGGGCATTTTGTCTGCGAACAAGTGAGACATAGAACGTGAATTGTATAGTACAACCAGCGCTCACCCGACTTATTATTTTTGTTGAGATTCGCCAGGAGACCGTTATACCGTTCGAAGGGGAAGGCCCACCAGCCATGCACGGGTCCGAAGAGTGACAGACACTCTCTGAGATGTAGTGATAGGTGGTGGTTAGGTACGAGCTGGTGGTTGAAAAGGCCGCGCAGTGTCTGTAAGTAACGCAGCATGTAGCGATCGAAGCGTTCGATGCGGTCTTCATCCATGGAACGTCGGGTCGCCAGATCGACAGCGCACACGAGAGAGACGAAGTTATCGAGGAGCAATCGATTCTTGATTGAGGATTCCGCCGAGCCCCATAACCTGCAGAGGGTAATTACGAGGCTGACCGTGGAGACTGTCCTCCACTGATCCGCTTTCAGCTTCCCGTGAGACGGACTGCCGAAGTTCTTTGGCGGACGCTGCATCCAGGACGGAAAATGGGTGGCGGCGATATCGGCTCGGATCTGCTCGATTGTAGCTTGGTCGATGACACGGTACTTCGAAATGTCGTGAGGACCTTTGGCGACATGAAATTCGACCGTCGACTCTTGGAGGACAGGTGGCAGATTGATGGCGAAATGAGCACCCGAAGCGGCCTAGAGGACTCGTGAGTAAGCAACACACGCAGCGTATATACGAACGTGAAGTACCCAATTGATCAGCCCTCCCACATACGCTGCTTTTGTGAACGTTCCTCCTGCGGGAACGATCCCGTTGACCTCGGCAACAGCGACAACATAGCCTTTGCGTACGGCCTTGAACGCGCCACTCTTGGACCGATTCTGAATGGCGTTGAAGACGCGGATGAGGTTCGTGCGCTGCTGATCTGGCGTGTGCGGCGTCACACTAGTGGAGTCACTGCTCTTGTCCTTGACGTCGATGCCCCAGACGTCTCGACAGTGATGACGGAGCTCCCCTAGAAAAAGGTTGTGCATAGCGTCGACAACGGCGAATTGAGTAGGGTCCCAGTAAGGAAGACGCAACAGCTCGCTCCACCGAAGGCCGTGAGCCTTGAAGATGACGTCGCGGAGAGCCTCGGTCGGCGCGTCCCGCCACTGCGCAGCGATGCGGAGATGTTCCTCCCAACACAAGCGCGTCCACTTCGAGCGGTCAAGCTCATTGATATTCTTCTTCTGAAGCTTGCAGAAGGAACAGAAGTTGTGAGCCATGTGGCCGGCGAAGCCAGCAGCCTTGCGCAGCGCCGGGATGTCGCATACGAGGGGGATCATGGCAGCACGGACGACGAGTCGCGTATTCTTGTTCAGCGTGTACAGGACACCACGGTGCCATAGGACGAGGAGGTCATCGATGAGAGGGCGGAGAAGATGGTTCAGTTGATGCACTTCCGGCTCCTTTGGACCTGGTATGATAGCGACTAGACAGACGTTCTCGGGCTTGTACCGAATGTCGGGGGGTAAATTCATGCATACCATGAAGATCGCGCCAATCGAGTGAGACTTCCCTGCCTTTTTGTTGCCGAATGGATTGAACCAATCGATAAACAAGCTGAAGACAAGGTGCGCTGCAGCGTTGGGCTGCTGCGAGAAAGGCGTCCTACCGTCGGGTCCGAGGAACGTCCGAAATGCCGGCGCATGGAAGATGTCCGTCCAGCGTCCAAGGGGAGCCTTCCAAGCGGCCTTCAACAACTCCACAATCCCCGGCCGAGCTGCCATGTCGCCAATCCATGAGTGGACAGAGCGGTAGGGGAAGGCAAGGAGCGGTTCGTAGGTGGCCCGCGGAGGAGCACCTCGACGGGGAGGTGGATGCATCTGCTTGTAGACGAGTGGGGCCCCGCAGACAGGCTTGTCGGTCTCCCGGAATGAGCAGGTGTGAGGATAGGGATCGTCAGGGCGGGAAGGGTCGGGAGCATACGTGGCGAAGCAGCTTTGACAGCAAGCGCGTCGAATGATATTTGGTTCGAGGCCGAGTCTATCGATTACGGTCCTGACGTCGGCCGGGAAGTCTTTCAACAGATCACTCTGGAAAGGAGCGAGTTCTGGGCGATGGCCTCGCTGCTGATTGCACCAGAAGAAGGCGCCAAACAAGACGGCCCTGACGGTTGCCAGGACGTATTGACTATTCGCGCGCGACGTAGCCGCGAGCGAATGGAGAACCGACACCATGATGAAGGCAGCGAGAACAAAATGCTCCAGGGTTCGAGCGTACTTCCATCGAGAGGAGAGGTCTACGCAGTGGCCCGTGAGCAGCTAGCGTGTACGAGATCAATTCCACATACCGGCTTTATAGTCCAGCGGGCCTTCGCCTGTATCTGGCCCGACGTGCGCACGTATGAGATGCTCTGTGACGAGTTTGCTCCAAGCTCTCGCTTTCATCCGGTCCAGCCGGAGGATCTCCTCCCGCAGCTCCCGCAGCAACGCCACACGACGCTGATCCATATCGTAGTGATTCATGGGGAAAGCTCCTCCTGAACGTATCTCCAACTGTCCCATAGCCAGCTGTATATCGTGATGAACACTCTTTCGTTGGGTTCTGCAGGAGTGGGATCGGCAAGGGTCGTTGGCCGAACAGGAAACGTCAACTCGAAGTCCCTCGGAATCGCGGCACAGAAGCGATCCTTGTTACTTGTGAGGTCCGCAAGTACCCGTGACCGTACCTTCACTGCGGTTGCGAACTGGCTGGCCTCGACGAAGCTCGCGGACACCTGTTGTGATCAATCAATGCGATGCTATTGAATGGCTTCAGGACTCTGGAGGATCATACGTACCTTGGCTAGTGATGGCCGGTCCTCTATACCCATCTCCACATCCTCCGATGACTACAGATCCGGGGAAAGTCAGTCGAGGCTCTCTGACCCACGGATTACGAAACTTACGGGGTTATCGTCTCCGTCTGATATGTCCTCTTCCACCCGATCCCGCTGCGAGTCTCGACGCCGTATAGGTAAGGTTCCGGAGCCCTGACGCGAGAGAGGTTGCGCAGATGCGGTGAGCAGTACGGTGCTCGAGACCGCCTCCTCCACTTCTTCAGGATTGAAGTCTCGATATTGATCCCGCACTAGGTGCTTGCGTCTTGTTCTTGGAACGACCAATCGCCCGCGAGTTTCTTCTTCGTTGTATAGACAAAGTCGGCGGCGGCATATCGAGCATGTGCAGAGAACTTTCGTTCTCATGATGGGCCTGAGGCCTGAGCAGCAGAGGGAAGACGAGCAAGAGTGAACAGCACGGACGCCACTCAGCGCACAACATTGATTGCGACACAGATCCGATGACCATCGATAACATACGTGTCCAGACGTACAGAAGAGGGATATGCCGCCGACGCCCCCACGCTCGGTCACGTTCCATCACGGTTGCGTGTGTTGAAGAGCCCATTCCCATACCGGGTGCTCAGCAAGTGGAGGTTCTTCCATGAGGCTGATACTTGGGGTCCGAGCGCGACGGGCAAGTACCCATACACCCAGAACGACTGCCAGAACGAGAATCAGGAGAGACATATGGACGCCGTCCAGTAGCCGAATGGCGCTGCACGTGCTCTCGACGAGGCCGGCGTACAGGCCTTCGTCGAGGTCCAGGTTCAAGAGAGCTCGGATTAACCTGGTGATGTCATCCTACGGGCTGTCAGTACGCAGCTTATAATGAGATGTCCGCAACTCACTCGTGCAGTATCGCCGAGACCTTGAGCATGCACCATGGCGTGTTCTGGCAGGTAAGGGCAAGGAAATCAGTTCAAGTTGGGCGGTAGGTGCCCTCCCGACCGCCGCGAAGATGACCATCCAGCTCACCTCCCTCGGTCAGCTGTTGCGGCCCCTGCGTCGACCGCTCCGCAGGGCAGTTGGGCTGGTCATGTCCGTCGTCGGATCCCTTGAACTCGTCACTAAACGCCCCTAGGTCGTCACTGAGCTCCAGCAGGCCATCACTTTCGTCCTTGACAGATCCCCTAGGTCCCCCGCTGGACGCGCAAGGTTCGTCGCTGACTTCTCCGACGACGTCTGTGCTGGGCATCTAGATGGCTGTGAGTCACGTAAACATCCATGGACTGCGTTCATGCACTCACCGATGAGTCGAGGCTATCACTACGATCGTAATACCACCCATCATCTGCGCGCGTGGGGGCCCGCGGCATCGCGAATTCCGCGCCACAAGGAAGGGCAGCTGACACTTCCGCGGCAAGCGACACCTGTCCAGAGCTATACTCGCCGTGGACCCCACTGTGCGTCTCCTGGACTTGTGAGAGTTCGTGCATCTCCTCACGCACTTCTTTCAAGACGGTCCAGATCCCCTCTTCGCACTCTTCCATCTCCAGTAGACGGGCGGCAAGGGAGTGCGCGAGTGCTTGGGTTGGACCGAGCTGCTCACCAATCTCGTCTAGTGACTGTCGATTCGTCGCCCACTTGGTCTGCAAAGCGGCGACATTGAACTCAACCTTCCCAAGCGACATCTGTAGCGAATCGAGGCGTTCGACACAGTTGACTTGGAAGTCTTCTATACCCTTCTTCTGCTTGCGCAAATTGTCTGAGAGTGCACCAGTGTTGACGATGAAAACCACGCGTGGACAGACGGACGACTCTCACCTTCAGCCTTAGCATACGATGCCTTCAAGGGGCTCAGGAGCTTACTGATCTCGTCCCGTACACTTTTCAATTCTTCCTCCACCCATACCATCCGAGTGTCATGCGCGTTCTGGAAAAGAATGAGTCGTCCAATGTGAATAACTGTACGACTGGCTTCAAGCTCACCTGTGTACGTTTGATCTCAAGCAGCGCCCGAGACAGTGCTGCTGTGACCGACTCCACATGTTCCATCTCTCGAATAGCGACCGCAAATTCCTTTTCTAAGATTCTGCGATCGACATTGCAGATATCTAGCGTCCTGCGAACCTTCAGACGAGGTCAGAACAGCAGAAAAGATATCACTTACCGAAATCGCTGCAGCTGCTCAAACCCCACCGAGGAGAACGCTCCCTGCAGATGGCCAAGAGATACAGAAGAACATCGCTCATTCTCAAGAGTCGATGTGAAAGTGCTAGGACTGCCAGAGTCGTCGGATCGAGGGTTATCTGCAGCAGTTGGGGAGGGCATGATGTGATGTTGAGGGATAGAATCGACGCAGTCGATGCGCGAAGCCACACTGAAGCATCATGGCGGTTGTGTTGCGCGAGACAAACGTCGGGAACATAGGAAAGACGGGAAAGAGCACCATAGCTAGGCGCCAGTGTGCAATAATTGATATGGTAATTGATTATCATTATCTAAGTGGCTACCGGAGCCTGAGCGCCGCGTGGACGCATGCGGCACAGAGAGAGTCTAGCTAAGTACTACGACGACGAGGAGATCAATGAAGTAACGGGTGTACTGTGCAAGGGGTCATGAAGCAGAGGGCGTGTAAGATTGGAGTGGAGTAGAGCTGGAGTGGAGTGGAGTAGAGTTAGAAAAAAGTAGAGCGCCGCGAAGCTACAAGCGGTCTGGGTGATCCGATGACGAGAGGAGCGTTCATGAGCGAAAGCAGAAGTACAGTAGCATTGGACTCACTCTGAGCTTTGCGCGTCTTGAACCATCCCTTGATCAACCAAGAAGGCTTTGCCCTAACCTCCGTGAAGGTCAAGTAACGCCCGTCGGATGGACGTCTGAAGCCGACAAGGATACGCTTCCAACGAGGACCCTCACCGTTCTCCGCAATCCATATCCAGATCTGCTTCTCTTGGCGGGGAAGGTGATGGATGAATAAATCGTCCAACGCTAGATCGGGCCGGCGGGACAGGTTCGGAGGGTGTTCGATGGGCGTGGATGACCTAGTCTCCCACCACCAAACCTTGAAGTTCTTATCTGGCCCTTCCAAACTGGACTGAGTCCGGTCCTGACGCTCGATGTAATCGGCTGCCTGAGCTAAGGGTGAGTGATCTAACGCAGTAATGAGATGCAGAGTTAACGACGTACGTCCACTGACGAGAAAGTCCGGAGAACCATGTTTCGCATTGAGGCTACGAACCCGCTTTGCCCGTCATGCCCGTCTTGCTCGCCGTGTTCGTCGTGTTCGTCGTGTTCTCCTTGTTCGTCGTGTTCGTCGTGTTCTCCTTGTTCGCCCTGTTCGTCCTGTTCGTCCTGTTCGTCCTGTTCGTCCTGTTCGTCCTGTTCGCCCTGTTCGCTTTCGAAATCGGAAGGCAGATCGGACAACGAGGATGTATCGGAGAACGTGTCGCCCACTTGCGCATCGCTGACCTCTTCAACAGAAGCTTGGTGACCTGCGTTCGAGGCGTCTTGACTGGATCTGAGTGGAGTGGAACGGAACGGGAGCGAGCGAGCCTCTGGGAGGGCAACCGACGAGAGGGACCTGCAACGGGACTGGAACTGTGTGCGTTCGGAATGTTTGTCACGAGAGGTGAGGCAAGCGTATGCGATCCCGCGCAAGCGGACCGGCCATCTGAGGGAACCGGCTGGATACGAAGCTGGCGGCCCCTGAGGGACACAGAACGCGCGATGGCGGTGGGCTGCGGCCGAGCACCCAGGTGGGCACCTGAGCGTTCAGCCTCGACACTGGCAGGCCTATCGTAGAAATAAGTATATCGATTGCCTCGGTCGCAGATAATTCGTACCTGTATCCCATGTTTGTCAACTCCCCTACGAAGTTCCTCAGAATGGTCGGTATCGCAGCGTTACGGCGAGGCAGAGGAGGAGCCGGAAAGACGAGGTAGGTTGGGTGGGTAGGTTGCGCAGTCGCGGTCGCGGAGTAGGTGTACGCCACTGTATGCGTCCTGCGCACCTTCGGAGTAGTTTTGCGAGCGATCCACGAGGTCCGGACGGCATATATGCAGAGACCAGCTGTACAGATGGCGGCGACGACGACGATCTGAACTCCGAGAGAACCCATTTCGCCCGACATCGCAGCAAGAGTAGGAAGCATGGGTGGCTGCGTGGCCACCCTGCAGCAGGAAGGTAGTTCTTGTAACTTGAAGCTTGAAGGACCATTGTCGAGGTGCTTTGTGGCATTAGGCGCCCATGCCACTTGCTGCCTCGTCCGCATCTGGACCGGCAGTGACATCACACAGTCAACACTAGCCGCAGTGAATCTTGGAGGGAATATATAAGACAACTGGCAGAAGAGACTCGAGCAACATATTTGTAATCTAAGGGACTATGAATCAAGGAAAGGGTACGCGGCTGTTGTATGGGTCGCTGTCGAACGACCATGCAGTTTATGACGGCACCTCCCCGTATGCGTCGAGGAGTCGCATCTCTGTAGGTACGAATACTGTGAGTGTGGGTAACGATGACACATACGTCGGGACATCCTTACCGTGGCTTAACTGCCCCCAGCGAGACGGCAGCACCCATCCCGGCTTCCGTTGAACGCGTGTGACGAGGAGTCGACGCCCGTCCTCACGCTGATACCCGTACCGGACTGCCACCCAAAGAGGCTCACCGGACTCATCCGACATCCAGAGGAAGAGCTGGTATCGCGTCAACATCTGATAGTAGAAGATGTCGCCAAGGGCCAGCTTCGGCTCATGAGTGAGGTTGGGCGGGGTACGAATGAGAGCGAGACCCAGGTTCTCGGGCTCCCAGTAGTACGTCTTGACTTCTGGCTGCTCCGCACCGGCCTTTGGTCTGGGTTTCACCGTGCGCTCTCTGTAGCGGATGGGGGAGTCCTCCAGGGTGGCGTAGTATGGGACGCCTGCCCCATCCTTGGAACCCGCGGGGTGACGGTCCAGACCAAACGAAGCCCTAGGGATATACGGATCAGTGAGCTATAGGATTCAATACTCCTATCAGCTGCTTACTGAGGCAGTCCAAGAATTTCCAGATCAGAAGACGTGCTGTGACGGACAACGCGAGTGGCGATGACTTGAGGTGGCGCACCACCGCGTCCAGCGGGTAGAGCAGCCGGTCGTACACGGCGGCGGCGAGCGATAGGACGTCTGGCTCGCCAAGGACTGACGAAGACCACGTAACTAGCAACGAGGAGTATGAGGAAAAATTCGAAGGAGAACATGGGTCAGTGGGGGAAGCCACCTACGCGTCGACGGTATTAGTGTGCGGCGAATGACAAAGGACGTTCAGCGTGCACGCAAAGAGATCCCAAACTTAACATTAAGCGTTCGCACATACAAGAACTGAGAGTAGAATACTGTAATGATGCGTCCTCGATCACGAGCCTCCATGGGTCGCGGACGGGCGGTAACGTACAATACGCCCGATGGCGGCCTGCAAAACTGAACTTTCCTTGTGCAACGTCCTCGCATCCTGTACAGAATTTGGTGAATATAGTGCGTAAAGGAAGCATGTATAGCGCACCTTATGGCATCCATCTAGGCACCCAAGCAATGCTATGAATTGTGTACGCGCGCGAAGGACCTGGTCCACTGAGACTGCACGGCCATCCAGAAATGACCTTGATGACTGCAGAGTCACAGGAGTCTCAACTTCATTGGACAACATCTGCGCGAATTTCAGTTAGTTAGTAGTCTGAAGAGACAGCGAACACCGCTAACCTTGATATCATCGAGGGCTAGAACGGATTCAAGAGCGGCGACGTCTACATCCTCTTGAATAGTGTGCAGCTCCATCACGGCGGAGTCGTACAGTTCCCGTGGAACCTGGTTGTCTATGGCGCATGAGAGGAACAACGCAGTGGCCTCCTTCAGTACTTCCGGAGTACGAAGTAACGCCTGGTCGTACACAAGGCAAGACGAGCGTAGAATTTCGACATGGGGCTCTGCTGCCCGGATAGCGGGAGTCAAGTTCGGCCGATACGACAGCGACACTGTGGCAGCATTTAACTGTTGCTACAAAATCGAAAGTTCGAGGACATGGGCATATCATTCAGAGACGACGATGTACTGATCACTGCACCTTTGATAAGCCGAAGAGAAGTAAAGGGTCGCGGTAGTTACGGAAGAAGGCTTGCACGATACTCTTGAATGCCTGCAGGTTAGGCAGCGAGCGCTCAAATACGCCGAGACGCGTCTCGAGATGTTTGCGAATCTCCGCTGGGATGGAGCCTTCCCATCTGCCGTACAGACCGGCCAGCTGCTAGAAGTGTGGGTATTGTGCGAGAACCATAGGATAGACAACACACCGTCTCATACGCCGTTTTAACGTCCTTATACAATACGTCTACCTCTTCCAAGAGGACGCTCTCCGATCGGTCTCGGTGATGTCTAAAGTAGCTCGCCTCCTGCCGAATAGTAGCAGCTGCCATGCGCCTGTACTCTGCATTCCGATCCGTATAATGCTGTGCGACCAGATCCGGGAGCGACTCGACTGTGATCTCCGTGTGATTGAAGTCCAACGCACTGGTATAGTTACGCTTGAGCACCACTCGTGACACGACAGAGGCGTCGAGGCGTACCTGTTGATGCGGGCCTTCGCAGCCTGTGCAGATTCAAGAACCTGAGACTCCAAAGAATGAACCGCGGAGATCGCGGCGTCGGGTGTCATGGCGTACTAGTGCGTAGACGGATACGAGTGGATGACGGCGAGACTGCCAACCACCATAATGCGCTTTGTCGGCATTACGCATGACGATAACAGCACGTAGCCGGCCATGAGTCGGCAGTATGTCAAAGTTTAAGGGGCAGCACAAAGAAGGAGGAGCAAAGGAGGAGGCAAAGAAAGACGGGGAAGACGCCCGGAAAGCAATGTCGCCGGGACGCCCGCGTCTCTTGATCCGCTTTAGTTCGCCCTCCAGTACGTACTTACTCAACTAGAATCGTCGGGGCGATATTGTTACGCAAAATAATACTGACAGTTCTTGGACCGTTCAAAACTTCAAGCAGCTACAAGTACAGCACGACTATGCTTCCACCCCCACATATCCGCTCACGTCCACTCACGTCCACTCACGTCCGCTCACGTCCACTCACGTCCGCTCACGTCCACTCACGTCCGCTCACGTCCACTCACGTCCGCTCACGTCCACTCACGTCCGCTCACGTCCACTCACGTCCGCTCACGTTCGATGCTCCGATCCTGTTCGATCCTGCGCTGACACCCTCCGCTCACGTTCAATCCTCACTCCCGTCTTCCTCCTCACTAGTCTCTTCCTTGATCGGCGACCTCGTTCCAGATCTCGCTACTGCAGAAGCAAGTACAATCAGTAATGTGCAAAACAGACACAGAAAAGAGGAGTGTCCTACTCTCTCTCTCGCGCTCTTGGTAGCGCTTCTCCGACACCCAGGAAGGCCTGAGGTTCACCTCGGTCAAGGTAAACCGGAGACCGTCATATCGGATATACCCCCAGTGAATCTGGAGCCACTCTAAAGTGCGAGCGTTCTTCCTGGCCCACATCCAGACGCGGTGCTTCGTACCTGTGCGATTCATGAAGACATCGCCGACTTCAAGCTCCGGGTGAGCGCGAATGTCAGGCGGGTGGGTATAGAGGCGTTCCGACGCCCCTTCGAACCAACCGGTGATGAGTCTCTGGCCGTTCGGCATGTTCCTCTTGGCGGGGCGGTCTGAGAGGTTCCGGGAATACCTGCGCACAACCTGTGTTGCCGTCAGATCAGTGACAATGTGCTTGACACCGGCCACATACCTCAGACACCGGCAACCTCGACAGGTCGGGCGGAGCTATGAACCGGCTCGGCGTGGACGCCGCGGAGGATACACCATGCGAGCTTGAGGTAGTAGTAGGATTGGTATTCCAAGGGGCGGGGGTGGGAGCGCGCGGCCGATGGCGCACAGAAGTAGGTGTCGGTGTGGCTGACATAGACATGGACGACGACGACGCGCTCGACCTCGTAGTGTACGATGCGCTCGACCTTGTAGCCGACACAGACGAGGAGCGTTTGGAAACAGATGCTTTCTTCATGGGGAGGAGAGCAGAGAAGTGGAGCTCGTCGTCACTCGACAAAGGCTCAGTCTTCACGTCATCCTGCTCAGCCACACGCGCTTTGCCTCCTCGATCAGAAGGCTGCACATGCGTCTTGGCACGAGTGTCCGTCAAGATAGTGGGAGAGGCGGCTCCGGCAGGGAGGTGCGCAGAGAAAGCGCGACCGTCTGTGGAGTCAGAGATGCACGTGTCGCTCTCGCGGTACTTGTTCCACTTGGTGTCTTGAGACATCTCCTTCTGGACCGTGTTGCGTGCGCCGGAGTTGGACACAGAAGGAGCCGGAGGCGGGAAGCCAGGAGCACCGAACTGAGCAGGCGCACCGAACTGAGCGGGCGCACCGAACTGAGCGGGCGCACCGAACTGAGCGGGCGCACCGAACTGAGCGGGCGCACCGAACTGAGCGGGTGCACCGAACTGAGCGGGCGCACCGAACTGAGCGCGTGCACCGAACTGAGCGGGCGCACCGAACTGAGCGGGTGCACCGAACTGAGCGGGCGCACCGAACTGAGAGGGGGCACCGAACTGAGAGGGTGCACTGAAGCCTGGTGCGCCGAACTGCTGAACACCGATCCCAGGCGCAAACTGGGCGGCGCACCGAACTGCGGGAGCGTACTGAACTGCGCAGGTGCACTGAACCCAGGGGCGCCAAACTGCGCGTTGACACCGAACCCAGGGGCGAATTGGGCCGACCCACCGAACGGGCCACTGGCAGGCGCAAACTGGGAGGCAGCAGGTTGAGGGAAGCCGACATTGGCAGGGAACAAAGGCGCGGGTGCCGAGTCTTGCTGGGATTGCAGCTCGTTAACGTTCTCGTCTTCCTGACTGTCCTTGGGTTCGGGAGGGTCAGCGTAACTGAGCTCGCTGGTGACGGATCCGTCAGTAAGAGGACCAACGGAAGGTAGGAATTGACAACTCACCTCTCGGCACGACTGACAAAGGCAACACCAACTTGAGTACCGCGACCGGGGTGGCGTCGGAGCGGCGACGAGAATAGAGCCAGGTGAAGACTATGATGGCCGCCAAGGGCGCGGCGAGCTGTTCCAGCAGCTCGGGGGAGAGGATCTCCGTGAGGGTGTCCAGATTGAGCGGCATGATTCAGCGTTGAGTGGCGGATGTATGCGGACGAGGGATGAGTGAGAAACGCAGTAGGTAGCCATTTTGTACGCTCAGCTGCCACGAGGAGACAAAGGAGTTTGAAGATCTACTTGCGTCACGGGCTATGTTGCAGGAGGGATCGCCAGCGTAGAGGACTTTGATTGCACAATTCACATAATTTACAATGTAGCAGCGGATAGGGAGAATGAATGAGAGAGATAATGGGCGAGGAGGAAGACGAGGAAGAAGCTATTGGTATGGATGAACTGGAGACGCCTCAAGGGAGCTCGTCACATGATGGCGTGACTTGGTCGCGGCCTCCATTCGGTGTACACTACGCTCGATGCTGGCGAGATGAACCTCAAGAGGCATATCCTGCTCATCGACTGCTAACCTGGTAAGCCTGTCCCTGAGCTCTGAGAGCTCGGCTTCAAGTCCCAATAAGGTTTGCGCTGCCGCAGAGACGTACGCCAAGGCAACCGCTCGATACTCCTCTACTTCCCTCAGGACGGATGCACGGTGACGAAGGTCGCGCAACCTTTCCTGGTTCCCACCGAGGATGGTCCAAATTTTCCAAAGAAGATCGTCCAGCTCTATGTCGGTAGCGAACGCTTCGGTAATCCAGAGTGAGCGAATGTCAAAGAGACGATCTTCCAGTCGATCCAGGTCTGCCATTACGATCGTGGCTTCAGCGATGACGCGGGTTATGTGAGAAGAAAACCCATTCATCGAAGCCTGAAATGTGCGGCGTAAAGTCGTGTCAATCTCTGTGGCGCTTTTCCCCTGTGCCGCGGAAATGGCCCGCAACGCATGCGAGTTGAACGACGCGATACTACGACCCAGGTCAGAGACATCGAGCAGTAAAACACAAGATTGCGTACCCGTCCAACGCCACGCGCATCTTGGCTGAAAGTCTCTGGAGACCTCGTCCAGCCGTGTGTGCGTCCGAAGCGAAGTTCTCGAGCGCTTCGGCGAGTACCACCTTCATAGTCAGGTTGCTCGCCCGTACGATCACGACCAAGTCCTTCACAGCAAGCTCGGCGTGCTTGACGTTGAGCGCGATCGCGGTCCCGCCGGCGGATTGGGCCATCAAATGGTCAAGAGCGACGTCTTGAATTCGGACCAGGTTGGGATAGTCGGCCCGCTCCAGGGACTGCTGCTCGGCTACGACTATCGGCGCTGAGTCGCACCAGGAGAGCCGGGCAACGGCGGGAATGTGGCAGAGGCCTGTGCCTCGGATGCCTTCTTGAACGGTATCGCGAACCGTGTTCACGGCACAGACTCCCATGAGGATGATAGCCAGAAGAGCGAGGAATAGCGAGAGCGGCAATTTCAGGAGTTTCAGAGTGGTTCCCACCACATCGACAAGGTGCCACAGCAGCGTGCGGAGACTGTCGAAAGGGAGCTGGATATGGTTGGATGCGCCGTGTAAGTCATCATGTCACACAACACGTGAAGAGCATACCTTCGTCCGATGCTCCGTAGGGCCCGGCATAAGTGGCCAAATTTGTTAGACTGCGAGGGACAGAGGAGGAGAGGTGCACGTCTTGAATTCAATTATAGCAGTAAATACAGAACATGCGGCACCGGCACGGCCTGCGGTATACCGGACTTTGAAGTAAAGTTTCGCAAATGAGAGCAAAAGGAACCAAAGGAAGAGAGTGCGAGACGACGAGTGCAAGTCGATGCGCGAACAATAGCGAACAATAGCGACCAAAAGCAAAGACGATCGAAGACGAGCAGAACAGAGTGATGTACGCGGAGGACCCGTTATGCTGAACAACGGCTGTTACACCCGAGTCATTCAGTGTTGACATGACACGTTAAGCGCAGATCACATACCATTGGCAGCGGTTTGATTGACCACATGTGTGGTGCGACAACGGAAACGTCGCCTTGCAAGCATCGGCATCAAGGTAAGGCCGCATTATCGCTTCCCATTCGTGAGCTTGACGGGCGTAAAAGTGCCATATGCTACTGTTAAGAGCATTGAGCTCTATAAGCTTGGTGATTTCGACATCTTTTCTCGTGATGATCTCCTTCAGACGACCCAATTCTCCATGCAAGTCGGTGATGTCTGCGAGACGTCAACGCAGGTTGAGAGGAAGCATTGTGAGATACGAACATTGCAAAGGGACATCCACGGTCACTCCGGCGTGACCTCCAGTACTGCCGTCCGAACCTGTCGAAGTCAGGAAAATTCTGGCGAGCATATGTCTTAATCACCTTCAACAATGACAGGCTCGCCAACCAATGTTGAGGCCATGCTGAATGTTGAGCGGCGGATAAGGAGCGACGAGGCGACGAGAGACCTTGAAGCTTACGCCAAGAGCATCCTCATAGAGGCGTGCCGTGCACGAGTGCCACGATGCGAGACGTTATGTAAAGATAAGGACGGGACCAAGTGCCTCGCGTGGTGATATTTCGGTGCACCTGCGATATGCGATGACAGCTGATCGGGTGGAACTCAGAACGATGACTGGATTGACAATGAGGAACAACACATGACTCTATTTGTGAATGGTATGAGTACCCGTTACGCCGCAATGTCACATAGGCTCGTCCTCCCCTATAGTAGTACATGTGTGCATCAGCACGGTAGGTGATTGACTGACGGTCTGCAGACTTACCCTGAGACTCAGACTCGTATTGCTCAAGCCCGGCAAGAGTGAGGTTGTCATGAATCCGCTTCGCGAGCTTCGCAAGCTGCGACTTGGCTTCGGTAATGAGACGCAGGCAATCGAGCCAGTCATTCTCCCGGGGAATTTCCAAGTGGCACTGCACGATGCAGGCACCAACCTCGGGATTGAATATCTCGAGGTCTACACTCAGGCATCTCTGCGCGTAGATGAGCATCGAAATCGACGGTCAACGGTCACGAGAATCACCTCGTGTGCACCAATCTTCGTATGCAACTCGGTCGTCATATGTTGGTCGACGACGACCGAGTGGATGGCGGCCGGGTCAGCGCCTCCCTTACGAATGATGACGCCGTCTGATGAGACAGATGTAAGTCCGTGGCATGTGACAGGTTTGCAACTGCTCAATACTCACAAGTTCCGGGCACGAGTTCCGCGATGATGAGCTCAACGGCCTCGGATTCATACGCAGGTAGGTTGTCTCGACGATTCTCCGAGAGTGTGGCCTTCGTAAAGAGCAGGACGTTGGGGTAACCGCTAGAGGCCAACTTCGGTCAGTCAATTTGCAGCCCGAGAATATTGTCCTCACTCACCACGCCATGGCAGTCGAAATGGGGGGAGAGGGTGAGACACGAACCACTGACAGTCTTCGAGATTAGTGCATGTCGAGTAATCACGATCCTGCAGGATAAAGGAGGCAATTCCGCAAGCAAAGTCATCAATCAAAGAGTTCGTAGGTGAACGGTGAACCAACCGTCGGCGTTAACAAAGAAGGTGCATCACGATGACGGTCCGATATAGCGCCCGACTCGGACGCGCGCTCAAAGGCTGAGACATGAGTACTTACCACCACGGACTCCTCCGCGGCTCCTACAGATTGGCATCGACCGTCAGCGCGTCAGCCCTGGCGCGTTAGAAATCGACCAAGCGATCTGCCCGGTTTCCTCTACGCGTTCGAATGATGGTTACCTCTCAGGTCTCAAACAATCATGAAGCTCGCGAAAAGCACTTTGTTCGGAGTATGCGAATGGCCTTCGACCTCCACTGCGACTTCGTGGGTGGATCATCGAGCTGTCGCTCCTACTTCCCTCTCTTCATCCTCCGTCGTGGTCGCACGCATACAGTCTCATCATGCAGTGGAAGTTAGAGTAAGTCCGCACAATACCCAGTATCGTACAATCCTGACGTCTAATCTGACCCTGCGCAGATTCGAGGTTCACCATGTGAACTCGCTCGCATGGCGTGGTGATAATACCATGGACGAGCTTAGCCACACTGATGCGAAGCTCTTTCTGCTCAGCAACTCAGACGGTGCAGGTACGAACATTGGACTCGTGTGGTCGCGCCTTCGCTGACGAGTCTGTCGCTTGTCTAGTATGCATGGTCATAACGGGGACTGAGCACGGCGACATCCTAGCTCTGGACTTCGGCAAGTTTTGGTATGACGCGACTTACTTTCGATGGGTGCGTTGTTATGTTTACTACGCATCACGTGTACCCACTCACTCCCTCGACAGACGAATGCTGTCATCACCTATAAGGCTCAAAGCCGGGGCTTGACCTTGATCTTCTCCGATGAGTACGCTATGGCAGACTTCGAAGGGTGCTGTGACCGTATTTTGTCGTCGCCTCCTATCCTTGCAAGCCCGGTGCCCGATACGGACCAGCTGGCCGATCTCGGCATCATTCACAAGCCTAGGATCCTTGGGACTTCCTTGTGGGAGATGTATCCCCGTTGTCTGCGGCCGCGGACAACCGCAGTGGCTCTGGAACCGCCCGATGGGTGACAGGCGACGCCGTTGAGCATCAGGCCTCCGGAGGAGCCGGGGACGAGGAGTCCATCTTCCTCTCTGACTCCGAGGTGACGGTGTACGAGAATAGCGACGAGGAAGCCACCACCTTCGTCGACAGCGACGAGGAGTTCCCGCACGGCTTTCTGGGCGAGCTTCTCACGCAAGTCGCGGAGCCGCGATCCCTCGAAGACCTGATCGACGAGTCTCTTCGTGCCCTCCTTGCTTTAGACTGGGACGATCTTGCTGACGTCGTCGCAGAGGCGAGGGATGGATTCGAGGAGCTTGAGAGGGCTTCAGATGCCTTCCTCCATGATATGCTTTAGGACAAGTGATGTACATCCTGTGACTGCTCTATCATCATACACCTATATGTGATCATACATTGAGCTTGCTCCAAGTCCGATGCACGCTCGCCGTCGCTAGCGAGTCATCGCCACTGCTCGCAGACACTCGCAGACGCTCAACGACGCTTGACGACGCTCGAGGACAATGCTCGCGATCGCTCGATGCGCCTTCCTCTGCGAAGCCTCCGCGGCACACCTTCACATGTATCTGAGTTTCACCGGCCTCTCAGCGATGTCCATGCCCAGGATGATAGCCAGGCCTCCAGCGCAGAGGCCAATGAACAAGTACGCCATGAACTGATGGGTTTGATCAGTCAAGAATTCACGTCAGTAGTGAGCTGCCAGCGCACGTACAGGAAAGCAAAAGTTAGATCGGAAGAACGCCGGGGTCAGCCTTGCCCACGGATATACAACCCACTCAGTATACTACCCCATGATAGTATCCCATACAGACTGACTAATCTCCTCCAAGGTGACTGAAACAAACCTGTTCAGCCATCCTGATCCTCTCATAAATGTACAGTGAACAAGAATACCACATCACAGCATCTTAGTGGCCTGAACACAGAGTCTACTATATATATGGTGGTGACATGAACGGCATAGATCCCACACATGGGTATCCATGATCCTTGACTGCAGGGCACCCCTGGGGCGCTACTGATGTAGGATCATCTATGAGCATGGTATATACTGGGCTATGGGGAGTGCCTCCTGGACTCTTTAGTGAGGTTCATCTTGCGCTCCCCTGCCTGTACAGAGCTGGATCATACCAGTGTAGGTCAGCCTACCTGTGGTAGATAGCAACTACCTAGTGTCATCGAGCTCAGCCTTTAGATGGCCAATAGGTTGGTGCAATGATATTGTCATCATAATAGCTTGGCCCCAGCCTTCGGACTTGGGGTAAGTGTCCAGCTTGAGAGACATCCGAGCAGAGCTTGCTTGCTGGCAGTTGTCCAGCCTATAGCCAGCCAGTCTCCCACCTACCAGAATAGCGAGCCTTGGCCGGTGAGTGCTGCACTGTGTAGGTCAGCCCACCTGTGGTAGGCGGCAACTACCTAGTGTCATCGAGCTCAGCCTTTAGATGGCCAATAGGTTGGTGCAATGATATTGTCATCCTAATAGCTTGGCCCCAGCCTTCGGACTTGGGGTAAGTGTCCAGCTTGAGAGACATCCGAGCAGAGCTTGCTTGCTGGCAGTTGTCCAGCCTATAGCCAGCCAGTCTCCCACCTACCAGAATAGCGAGCCTTGGCCGGTGAGTGCTGCACTGTGTGATTCGGCCCTGAGTCCGGATCAGAGTTGGTTATCTTGTAATGCTCCTCCTGCGACCATATGAAAAGGAGCATGCACAAGCCCGCTGCTAGGGTGGTGTACCATCATCTCTTATAACTTGAGCATAGAACTCGGAGGTATTTATCATTGAGGCTGGACCAGTCAAGACAACACACAGCTACACGAATCATTTGTGCCTTTGTGAGCTGGTGCAAGGACGTCTCAGGATTGGAACGGCTTAGCTGTTTGCTATTTTCAATCTGCTGTGGCCTGCTTGTTGTTGCTGGCATAGGTAAGTATCTTGGCCGTTCACATCACCAGAGTGTGAACTACATTGTGTATGTTCACCTCACTGGTATGGGTACAATGTTGTAGTGATCATATCAGTGTAGTTCTCATATTTCATGACCTGTTCATGTCACATTCAGGGGATCCTTCTTGGTAGCTGTTCGCATGGCCCCAGTGATGACCTCTGGTCATGTGTACGCAGCACTGTAGTGCTCATATATACGGGGTGTTCAGAGTACTGTACTGCAACACACAACGTAATGCATGTGCAAACTGTTATCTGTTCCTATTCCTAGTGTTTGTACCCGGAGATGACCACTGTTATGTGTGCTCTCAATGCAGGCATCCTGCAAAGATGCCCCTCCGGGTGGTGTTCCCGTTCACATCACCAATCTGCCCAATGTGATCGGAGCTGATCCTTCCACCTCCGTGAGCATCCTTGGGAAACCCGTTCGCATTACAATAGTGTTTACAGCAATGTGTTCCGTTCACAGCACATAAGTGATTACAGCGATGATCACACTTGTTATGAGTTATGTTGTGCTCTCGATGAAGGCATCCTGCAAAGATGCCCCTCCGGGTGGTGTTCCCGTTCACATCACCAATCTGCCCAATGTGATCGGAGCTGATCCTTCCACCTCCGTGAGCATCCTTGGGAAACCCGTTCGCATTACAATAGTGTTTACAGCAATGTGTTCCGTTCACAGCACATAAGTGATTACAGCGATGGGCTCTGTTCACATCACAATTGTCATGAATGTGATGTGTTCCGTTCACATCAGTGTAATGGCACAAGTGACGGTCTGTTCACATAACTGCAGTGACAACAATGAGGTTCTTGTTCCGAGCAGCACCATGGGATAATCATGTATGCTTTGTTCAGATCACTGTCGTCCTGAATTATATCTACTGTTCACTCCACATCTATGAGTGATGCTTGGGTCCTTATCATACGGCTCTTGTGAAGACATCTCAATGATGGCAACTTTCAGTAAAGTCCTAGAATTTACTGCTCATGTCCTTACCAACACTGTTTGCCTCTGGTGGCTTCCAGCAAAATCCAAGTGATCTCTGTTCATATCACTGCAGTGTTGATCGTAGGACCTCCGTTCGATCCTCCTGAATGACCACCACATGTATCTCCGTTCGGGCAACACACCTGGGAATTCAGCCTCTTTCTGATCAACTCACTATAATAGCTATACCACGCCTTGATCATATTACATTTGTGCTAACTCAGTGTGCCTCGTTCCTTCCACCATACTAGATATTGGGTACCTCTGTGTTCAGGTTACTAGAATGGCTATATATCATGCACCGTTCCCCTCACTGATGCTGCCTCTAGGTGGTGCTCTGTTCGAGTCACTTCAATGATTAAGCAATATATCCTGTTCGAGTCATGCTCGTGACTATAGAGCATGGCCCGTACATGCCATGTCTGTGGGCAATGTGGAGGCCTCTGTTCCCTTAATCACAGTGACTACATAAATATCTTGTTCGCACAACCAGAGCACAAACTGCATGCGTACATGTTCGTCTTCTCCCTAGCTGGTGGCATAATAACAGGCCCCTCTCAATATATGCACCCCATGTCCCTTAGTAGCAGGGCTCATATCAGCAGGAAGTCCTGATTTCAACAATGTTGGTACTTCCTGGCTCAACTCTAGGTTGCAACTCCACAATAGGTAATGGTGTGTGTGAGCAGCGGGAATGCACTTATCATTATGGGCAGATGCCTATATTGCCGTTCCTGTTCATGTCACTGGAATGACCATGCTGTGTGTCCCGTTCGTGACACTCCAAAAGCCATGCCACCTCGCTTGTTCCTGTCTCCAGAATGAGCATATGGTATAGTCCGTTCACATCACGTCTCTTGGCGACATCAGGGCCCCGTTCACCACACCAAGACAGCGTCTGAGTGATGTCTTGTTCGAGGTACTATAATGACCTGCTCACATATCCCGTTCATGTCACACTGATAGCCATAGGTGATAGCCTGTTCATGCCATGGCTCTGTACATTGTGGCCGAACCTGTTCCCTTCATAATAATGACTATACAGTTTCCCTGTTCATGTCAGGCTTATGTATATAATGGAGAGGTGGTCCATGTCACCGTCCCCTGAGTAGTGTATTGCTTACATTCTTCAGACCACACTTGCGAGTACTTAGTATAACCTACTCCAGTGGTCCATATAGTTGAGCCTTGATGGTACTATCTACTGCAAGTAGGCTATATCTATGTCTACCTTGTACCAAGCATTGTGGTTTCAGAGCTGACCATGCAGATTTCTGATGTCTATGACAGTTGGGCGAGCATGATGAGAGCACATAATAGAGATATTCACTCCAAATGGGTCCAACAACACAATCTGATATGGAATAACAGGACACTCACTGACTGATACTACGTACAGCACAGAAGAACGGTTTCAGGGCTGCCCCGTAACTTTGCGCTTGCCACGCCGCCCCTGGGCCCCTCCTCTCCCGGGGCATGACCCGAACGTCCGCCGCCCGATGTCTCGCCCAATGTCTCGCCCGACCGTCCGCCCGCCCGTCCGCCCGCCCGTCCGCCCGCCCGTCCGCCTGCCCGTCCGCCCGTCCGTCCGCCCGACCGTCCGCCCGACCTCGTGTTGCTTGACTGCTCCTTGCCCGACCGCTCGTCCGACTGTTCGCCCGAAGATCCGCCTGATGACCGATGATCATCCGCGTCCACTGAGCTACCACCTGAACGTTGCGGCTGGACGTCCGGCTGGGTCCGGACACCCCTGACACTCTCGTCGCCCTCTGGCATTGACGCAAAGCGCACGGACTTCTCCGTGATATGTGACCCGGTGTCCTGAGTGCCTGCATCCTGCATGATCGTGTTCAGCCCGTGACCGAGGACCTGCTCAAGATGGGCCCGAGTCACTCTCTCTCGATCAATTTCGTCGTTCGTGAAGTCGATTTGGTTGCGGCAGATGGCGGCTATCTCTTCAGCGTGCGTACACGCTGGGATTGCATCCATGCCATAGACTTGCATGGGCCGCCGCTGGAGCACCGTTGCTGATGTCAAGCGAGAACGCAGCAAAACGCCTGAAGTAAATTGTGACTCACCACGCAACGTGTGGGCGACCTCCACCAGTATGGAAAGTCGTGGGTGTCGCCGGAAAGGGAGGGCCACGTCCACCACTCAAAGCCAGTGAAACACCCTTCGGAGCCTTCGGAGAACTCATACGATGTGTCTGAAGCGGCAATGATGGCAGCGCGGTCGAGCGTCGACATATCGATGTTGATCTTCATGCCATCCCATTCGATCTGCGGGAGAAGGCGGTGGAAAAGGGACGGGATGTCATCGGTTGAGGCCTCATCCGGCCTGCTGAGGGAATGCACGACCATTATTCCCATGGCACCCGTCACGGTCCACTAGTATATAGATCAATCGTCGGCGCAGAAGCCGTTGGGTAGGGGGAGTAACTCACCATCTCCCGCGCCAGTCCATGCTCCCATCGAGCCTGCATCGTCTCGTCCGCATCTTCGGGGTAGTGCCGGAGAGCCTCTGCAATCCGGTGGGCGGTGTAGCGCAGTTCCAATGCAGCGGGTTTGTGCATGATCTGGGAATAGGCAAACAGAGAGAGCGGAAGGCTCAAGTGACGCGCGGCCTCCGGCAGCGGCCCATATCAGCTGACATGCATCGGGCAGCGACGATCTCGGCCGACCGTACCGCCCAGTCGGGCGAATCTTGGCTCGCCCGATGCCAACGCCGCGCGGCCAGTTCTCTGCTTTCTGTCGACAGAGCGAAACGGTCTGCGTGATATTGGGTGGCATATGTTACATATTGTACCCCTTTAAAGCGGGTGGGTATGCGTGCTTAAGACAACTCGGGGATGTTGCGGGATATGATGGCAGATGTGCATTGAGGGTGATGCGAAGCCCGCATGCGCTTGAATAGTCCGGCTGCGTGCGAGCGCAAAGACCTCCAGAGGTGCGCCTGCCGTTCAGCCCACGACGCATACCCTGCGTCTACATCGCCCCTTCCTCGGTTCTCCCAGACCTGTGTAGTGCGCTCCAGAGCCTCTTCCATCCGGAGCATTTCTAGATAGACGAGGACCACCTCCTCTTCCCATCGCAGTTTTCTTGCGTATCCTCGAAGCCATACCACCCTGTACACTGCAGCAGTAAGGTCAAATATGAAAGCCCCACGAGACAACGACAACTCATTCTTACTTTCGTCGGTCCAAGATCCGTCGGTAGCAGTTGACCCACCATCTAGGTACCAAAACCACGGCAGGTGCAGATTGCTGAGGCCACGAGTGGTACTTTCGATGATCGCTGTGTTGACCGTTAAATCGCTACGTAGCAACGGGCGAAACCGGCCGGTCGTACGCTCTAGCTCCTCAGCGTCTTCGGGGTCGGACAGATCGTAGAGTTGCAGGAGCGAGGCGCGCGCCGTCTCGTACACCCGCGCGTTCGAAAGAATTCCAGCATCAGCGGTCTGGACGTCATCAAAGCTGCGGAGTTTCTTCGTCTGGGAGTTGGCGGTACGCACAGACGTCCGGTAGAGAAAGGACTTGTAGCCGATACCGACCCGAACGGCATGTAGAGCATCGTTCATCTGCCCGACGCGCAACTGCCGCTCAGCTTCGAGCAGCTTGCTTATCCCAGAGGTCCGACAGGCCCGAGCGCCAAGGGTGGATGGGAGGAAGAGTCTCGCTCGCTCCGGCACGACTGGAACATCGTCGCCATCTGGGTTGTCCTCGCGAGGTAGTATATGCTCATCCCACTCAGAGCCGAGCGTTGATGCGTCCCTGGTGATGTTGAAGAATGCGCTCAGGGCGTTTGCGGTCAGAAACGCCCGAGACTGCTTGTGGAACCGTTCGATATCCTTGAACAGCTTGCTCCGCATTTGCTCTAGCGCGAGCCTGTCGGCTACGGGGCTCGAGGGTAGCACTGACCGGGCCTTTGCAGCAAGTCCGAGCCTGGGGTTCCGTCAACGCCGGATAACGCCTCGCACTAGTCTGAACCACTTACTTCGACTCCTCGAGCTTGAGGCCGGACACAATCCACGCAGCAACGCCCATTTGCGCCCCGTGCCGTGTGTTCTCCGCTTGGACGAGCTCCAGCTGTATTTGCTGCAGCGTTGGAACTGCGGTCGGTCAAGCAAGTAACCGCATCAGAGATGGTTCGGGTGGATGAAATTGTGCGACATACGTTTCGCGCTCTGCACGTCATAGATAGCCATGACGTCGTAGTCGTTGTGCCGTTCAAGGGCAGCACTTTCAGCGGCCTGCGTCCATACAGTGACCTTGTCCTGCGGTGTATTCTTGGTGAGGTCGTCGAAGGCGTCTATAGCGGGTCCAACCTTGGTGCATGCCGTGACCCACTTTCGGGAGAGCGCCACAGCTAAACGAGGGTTCAGAGGCGGGCGTGTAAATCATATATCGCCATACTGACCGAGGCGTGTCATCTTATACCAATTAGAGTCGTTCATGTGGTCGTCCAGAAACTCTTGACGATGGGCCGTGGACATCCCGCGCGTGCTCCCGGCGACCTCGTTGGTCTCTATCCACAAGGGCTCAATGAACTCAATCAACAGCTGCCCTGCACCCGGGATAAAGACGGGTGAGAATCTAGGGTAACACTCCGCGCGATGGGCATGGACATGGAACTGGCCGATGCCCCCAGTGATTGTGAGATTAGGAGGGAGCGAGAGTGCCGGGCTTTGGTCGAATCGCCAGAGGAGATGTTTGTAATAGTAGCACCAGACATCGTATAGGACCAGAAGGAGCAGAATACCGTGCAAGAAGACGGTTACTTGATATAGACAGTAGTCCATGTTCTTCTGCCTGCAAGAGCGTGCGTCAGTCGGGTGAGATTGGGTGCCTTGCTCCCTGACTCACTGTTCACCCTTCTGAAAGTCGACGACACAGTGGGGATAGAAGAACCCGTGCCGACTGCAGCAGGCAGCACCAATGCCGGTGGCCTCGAGCGGTGCTCGCCCGGATGCCGCACCGATGACCGCACGGTGCTCGTTGCATTCGAGTTTCTGCAGGGATGCACGTCAGTGAGGATCCTTGAGTATCAATGCTGGAATACATTACCTGCCGCTTCGGCTTGCAGGCAGTCGTAAGGTGCTCCTTGTACGGGTCGTCAGTAACCATGTATCCGTGCCCATCTGCAAAGCGAACATCGTCCTCGGGGTTCTTCATCTTCATGTGTTGAGCCCCGAAGTTACCGTCCATGATTATCGATGCCGCGTGAGCCCACCTGTAAAAGCAGCCATCAATACCGCTCTGCTAGTTCGTTGGTGTCCGCCCGGATATCACCTGTCGGCGTCAGTCTCCCATCCTGGACGCATGTTGATGCCCGGCCACGGGCATGCCGGGCATCTGATAGCAAATGTGCCTGGGCCAGGTGCAGGGACTCCGGGGTACCCAATTCCCGCCTGCCTACGGGCTCGCAGATTCCTCCACTGTCTTGAGACACGTAGAAGATCGCGGTAACGATCCTGAGGGCGTCGAACGTAAGTGGTGTCGGGTGGTTGCACTAACCTGAATGGAACTCACCGGCACCATGTGGGGGAAGGTCTCGCTGGTTATCCGCCGAAGCCGGCTGTAATACGAGAGTGCAGGAATCTTGCATTCTTTATTCGTGAGCAGGTGGTCGTCGAGGAGCCGGAATGTGAATGCTGTCTGTGGGCGGCGCGACGTCGCAGGGTAGAGTCCCATGCGCAGCAGCTGAATGTCGCGGGTGGGCGCATTGGGGCAGCCGCAGAACACAACTGGAAGCTCATGAACACCGCTCGTATCAACTATTACCATCATCAGGGTCGATCCATGCCGGGGCTTGCGATACTCCGGTGCGCTCCGCGTCTGGAAGGGCTCGAGCACCTCCTCCCCTACCCGCGGCATGTCAGATGCGTCATCAGCCTCAACGTCAAATCGGGTGGGTTCGACAATGTCGTCTTCGTCTTCCGCGACTTCGTCGACTTCTTCCTCTTCATCGTCTGCTGTTCTCAGGTCTGGCGATGGCTCGTGTGCGCTCTCTTCTTGCTCCAATTGGTCTAGGTCCGCCTCGGCTGCCGTGCGCTTGAACGGGCGAGGAGTGCCCGAGTGCGGTACTCGTGCGCTTGCGAGTTCGGCCGGGGTTCCCTCCGGGCGAACGCGCGGTGCGAGCGGGCGCAGACCGTCGGGCGGATTGCCTTCGGGCGACTGCTTCGCCCGCTTCGGGCGGTCGGTGTCCCCTTGTGTGCTCGTGGTAGAGGCTTGCGGCTAGAACACAGTGTGAATGGTAGTTCCCTTGGTCTAGCCACAGCTCTTACCCATGTCTGATTCGAGAACCATGGAGACAGCTGCGGGGCGCTCTGTGTCCGACGGAGTCGTGGCCTTGTTTGAAGGGATACACGAGGAAGTGGGAGGTGGGTCGGGAGGGGAATGATGGGTCGTCCGGGGTCCGCAAAACGTTGGGGTATGGGGTCGGTGTTTGTCGATGTCGCCGCGGTTGTAGTGGTGCGTTCGCTCCCGGGCGGGTGGCTGGAGACGTCTCTGAGATATGAACAAGGAGCGCCACCATGACCCAAATGGACCTGCACGTCGACGGTACGCAGCCATGCTGCTCTCCAGAACGTCCCCGCCCAGAACTCAACCCGATGGAAGGGGAGTAAGCGATGAGAATCGCGGAGACACTGAGCACATATTGGCAAACTTCCGATGCACCCAAGGCATCGCCATAAGGCAGCCTTGCCACACCGACATATTGCCTTGTCGGCGCCCGCCTCCATGTCGTACAGCTCGCGGAGATAGACATCCCGCTGGCTGCGCATCCACTCACGCTGATAATCGTTGGGTCGCTGCGAGGCACCCCGATGCTGAGGGATAGGAGCGACGGCGACATCATGCTGGAACACTCACCATGCGCGCTTTCACCGGAGTTCCAGCCGTGAATGTGAACTGGGTGCCAGCAAGGTCGTCCATCGGGAGCGTTGAGCCGTTGGGTCTATTGAAACCTACGGGCTGGATGCGGGGCGGGGCGGCATCGCTCGGGTGGGTTTTGCGCGGTCGTGCCGGTCGTAGGATCGCCCGAGGGCCCCGGCGGGTTTTCACCGTGACAATTTCTCTCTCTGCCGCTGAGCTGTAGGTGGATAGACGAATACGCGAGCCAGTCATTGCTGTACCCTGGCGGCCGGAGCCTTGATGATCGAGTGCACTGTAGCCCATCGCCGCAGAGTCCTTATGTACCGCATAGAGAGGCACCCGGCACTCACTGGTTCACGTCCGTGCATCGAGGAAACGCGCCGTCGGCCGGTAGCGAGAGGTAAACGTATATGCAATAGGTATGATTCCATTCCCGTTTACATTGTGTGCTCTAGTTTGGGTAGTAGTCAGCGCGCATGTAGGATATATCAGGGATGTCGAAGTTGCGATGTACGGCTTCAGACATGTACCATGAGTAGCAAAGTCTGTCCCCGCGAACCTTGCCTACCCCATGATGAAGGATGAGGCTGCATATGGGCGAGATCGTGCCCGGCTTGTACCCTATCTGGATGCCAAGGTTCCTCAAGACGAGCTCAGCGCGACGGTACGCCCCAAGCGTCATGAGCATGTCATACCACGGCGGTGCGCCGCTGGTGTCACGATGAAATGGTGTTGCACGATTGCTGATGATCTGAACGTGATTGAAGACGGTAGGCCACGTATCCAGGGCTGCGGCGATGGAAGGGTCGGCGGAGATACGGGACAGCGACATCTTTCCTGCATCGTACATCGCCGGGTGGACGACCCGAAGAATCGCACTTAGAAGGGCGCCGGATTCTTTCATCCTTCGACCCCATTCCTGGCCCGCAGGGGATCGGAGAGTGCGACTTGGACAAGGCGCGAAGCGTGAGCTCTATACGCCATTCAGTGGGTCGACGATCGTGCAGATGCCGGGGTGTACCAACCTTGTGTCCGAGCGCATACCCTCCAGGAGTAGCTAGCCAGTTTCCGGCGGCCACTGCTGACCTGGGTGATAGAACGTTGGGGCCACACGCCACCGGAGTAGGGGGTTCGCGCCTGCCTCGGGAAGATTCCCTACGGTGTGTAGCTCATGCTTCAGGCAGGTTGTCGCTTTGAGTATATCGTGCTGCACATCAATGTAAGCTTAATTGTTGCATGGTATACGTATTAACACACACCTGCCGAGTCTCAGAAAGAATCTGTGGAAGGGCCCAGGCGAGTACCTTGCCAGTATTATCGATGATAATCCCAGGTCGCATGAGAATGGGGATGTCGTTGGACAGGACGCTCTCCACGCCGCAAAAGGGCGGAAAACTCTCAAGAAGGGAGTCTTCGTATTCCATATTGAGCCCTCGCGGCTTCTTCGACATGAATGCGCACAAGGCGTCTGCATCCCAGTCCAATGGGACTGATTCTGGTGGGTGTTGTGCAGTGGGTAATTAGAAAACGTACTTACCTCTAAAGCTCCATGCAGAAGCTAGCACCTTTGCAGCTCGTATGAGGTCCTGGTCCAGCTGCGCAGACCACGCATTCTGGCGGCCATTTGACAGACGCTGGGAAGCCATCCATGCCTTCTCGCCAGCACGCACAGAATGGAAGAGCAGGACCAAGCGTTCTGAGACCTCGTCAACGAAGTCCCAGTGTGACGAGGTCGAGTGCAGCGGGTCTGGCGCCATGGAGAGACGCAGATCGCAGGGAACAAGTTACGAAGGAGGTTCGAAGACGTACAAATCGCAGGCGCGCCGCATGCTGCATAGCGCGCACCTCGTGGCCTCCTCATGCCAAGTACATGCTGTTCCGTTCTGGTCATTCCTACAGCGTAAGTGCTCTCCCCGAACTATGTGGTGATTAAACTTACTGTCGAAGGTTTGCGCCCTCGTAGATTTCCGTGCTGCTCCAAAGGAGGTCCAAAGGCGATCACGAACGCTCGAGGACACCGCGAGGTTATCCCGGCTACACTGCGACGCATTGATGTCAATATCCTCGACATGGACGACTACATAGATTGTCACAATAATTGATTCTGGCATCGATGCTATATATACACGTCTGCGCCGCGAGCTTTGTCCCCGCTTAGTCCACATCGTGTACTACTCAGTGCTACTACTCAACTCAAAGTGTTATCACATCGCTCCTCGCCACACATGGCTGTTCCTATTCCTCCCGACTTCGACGGTACCGACGACTCAGAAATCGCCCTCCATCCGCGCGAGATAGACCGACTCCGTGGTGTCACCGAGACCTGGCCCAAGAAGTCGAAAAAGGAGAAGTCGGCCCTGAAGGAGTCGCTCATCACCGAGTTCCTCGAGGGCCGCCAGCTGCCTCCGAAAAACCCCTGGGCTCGCGGATATCTGAGAGGCGTAAGTGCTGAGTTCAACGTACATTGCAACTACGCGCGAGCAACAACGCTCACCCACACTCTTCAGAAACTCACCCTGTGGCTCTCCAACCATTCCGGCAACAAGGACTCTCGCCTCCCGAAGGCACTCAAGTGTCTCTGGACAGGACGGGACGTCTTCAACCTCGAGGAGGACCAGGCAATCCTTCTCCGCAAGGCAGAGCTCGTCGAGGCGGGCAAGGTTCCAATCGCCGCCCTGAACATCGCCCGATCCGAGCTCTGGAACGAACTGAGCGACGACGACCAGGCGGCGTACGATGAAAAGGCCGAGCAGTGGATTGAGAACGGGCCCGACCCCGAGCTGCGCGCCCTGTGAGTTGCTGCCTATGCTCAACCGCCTTATATCTGACCTCATCGCTCGTCTAGAATCGCCGAGAAACGACTGGCCGACTGGATTCAGGCCATCGTTCTCTGGGTCAACGACCAGTGCGGAGCCATGGCGCGGATCGAGTTCTGCGTCCTCGACAAGAAGGAGGACATGGTCCACGGGGTGTGCGTGTTCACTATGCCGTACCACGTACTCGCTCGAGCTGACACTACGGCTCTTTCAGACACGATGTGAGCATGATCTGGCACGCTGGGAACCGACAGGTCCCGACGTTCGAGCAGTGGCGAGTCAAGAACCCGAAACGCACTTGGCAGGAGTACTGCCATGCGTGCTTCCACCCTGACGAGCACGACAACGACCCGGACGCCCCACGACCAACACTCCCTCCCCACGAGTTCACATTCTTTCCGGACGGTACGCCCGTCCTGCCTTCGATGGACCTATTCCGGTACGGCAAGGTGCTGAGTGTCGTCCTGCACACTTACTTCTCGTTGCATTGGGGTGCGTCCCGATATTGCTACCTGTGCGTATACCGTCTGACCCTCACAGCAGAAGCTGCGTCCGGTATCAAGGACGAACCTGTCGCCTGGAAGGCTGTGGCCAAGGACACCGCCCGTTATCTTCCGCCCGACGCCTTACCGGAAGAACTCGTTTTCCAGAACCCGATGCGCATGGCGGTCGGCTGCGTCAAGGAGCTGTGGCAGCACATTCTCGACCTGCAGACGTCGGCGGAGACCTCCGATGAGCGGTTCCATTGGACGCACTGGTGGAAGCGAGTTGGGAAGGGCGAGGATGCGGGCGAACGACTCAAGGCTGCGTACGGGAAGCCTCCGCGCCCGAAGCATATCGCTGAGGCGAAGCGCAAGGGTCACGCCGCACGGACGAAGCGCGCCCCACCTCCCGGCGCGTTCGGTCTGAACAAGCGCAGTGAGGACGGCACCGGCACCGACGAGGGGGGTTCGACCGCGGAGGACGACGGGGCGGCCAAGGCGCAGGGTCGGAAGAAGAAGAGGACCAAGTCCAAGGGGAGACACGCCCGCCAGCAAGATCCCAGCAATGTCAAGGACAACGCGGCTCCCAAGGACAAGGGGAAGGGCAGGGCGAAGGCAGCTGATGACTCGGCGTCTGCGAAGTCTTCAGGAGCGGGGTCCGAAGCGGGCGAGGACATCGACGAGAAGCTGCGCAACCAATCGCCTGACAGCCCCGATGAGGAGACCTTCGACCTCAACGTCTCTGACCCTGACGTGTCTCCTACCGCACCCAACAACGGGCTCGATGCCCACGGCAAGCCGACCGCTGGCCCAAGCAAGCCGAAGCCGACCGTTGGCCCGAAGAAGCCCAAGCCGAAGCCGAGGCCCGTGAAGAAAGCGGCCGGTGGCAATCCGCCCGGGTCTCTGCCCGACCACTCGCCCGAGCCAATGCCCGAGGACACGCCCGGACCTGATCCCCTGCCTCACATCCCCGGCCCCTGGGATGATGCCCCGGTCGGGCGTCATGGCCTTGGGACCGGTCGTATCCCTCCTCGGCAAGTGATCCTGGTCTCTGCTACCGGGAATCCTCCCAGCTGGGTCGAGAGTGACCCGGAACGGATAATTCCTTACCTGTGGTCACTCTCCGGCGAAGCATCGTACCGGGACTACTTGACGTCCTGGCGACACATGGTGAGCTAACCCCCTTTTTTTTTTTGATATGTGATGCTCATTCATAGCGTGTAGCTTCGTCGTCGTTCGCACCTGCGCGACCCGAAGGTCAGCCGCTGGGCGAATTGGGACTCTGATTGTTGGGGAATTCCCAGCCATTTCCACGCAACGAGGGAGCGTTGGGGCTCGGTCATGGAGTGGGTCTCCGACAATGCACCTACGCCTACGTCGTCAGCCTCGGACGTCCAGCAGTGGACCCTGATCGTCGGGCTGGCATTGCGGGACATCTATACCGCGAACGACATCGAACCGGACAGCCACGACGATATCCCAGGCGGGGGACCAGAATACCTACGCGCCTCGCAGTCGCTCCTGCGCGACGCAGCCGAGCTAATTCTTCCTCTCTGCAGCACCTCCCAGCACCCTGGGATCCCAGCCGGGTCCGCAGCGAAGTCCACCGGCCCACGCGTTGCTCACGGGTCTGCGTCAACAGTGCCTCTCAGCCGTAAGGAGGCTCGCATCATGGGGAAGCGAGGCGCTCCGCCGGGCATTCGAGCGGGCAAGTTCGGGGGGCGGAACCCAGGGAAAGGCAAGGCCCTGGCTGCTCGCGCAACAACCTCCGCGGACGAGGTAGAGATGGCGGTGACGGGGAACGTCGGGTCAACTCGCACCCAGGCCTCCGCTCGCAACCCCTCTCATGCGCTCCCCCGGTGTTACGTCGAGCTCCCCGTCCCTTCCACACGCAATTCCACCCCCGCGCAGACACCCCGAGGCCGCCGGTCAGGTCGGCCACCCCAACCAGAGCATGAAGACGAGGAGGAGGCGGAGGCCGTACCCCAAGTCATTGATTCCCCGCCCGCCCGGGTGCTGCGAAGGTCGTCACGTAAGAAGTAGGCGCGGAAGGCCCGAGGTATGTGTGCCGACCTCTTACGTCGATATACCCCGCTGTACGGTCGTCACACAGTCTAGTTATGATATTCGCCCGATCCGCATACGAACTAAGCAGCTCCTGGTCGCAGCATGCGGCCGCCTCTACTACCTATGATTACTATGTTCCTTGCCCTGTATCCGCAGCCCTCCCTCTCGCATCCTGTCCTTAGTCTCTGTGTATTTCCCTGACCTGAATGACTATTGATTGGTCTGAATGGCACCTGCGGGAAGCGGTTGGAACAGAATACGTCCGATGTGTGCTTTTCGGGCGGTCGTGCCTCTCGGGCGGGTGTCTATCGGGCGGGTGTCCATCGGGCGGAGGACGTTCGGGAGAATGGCCTTCGGGCGAAGCATTGGCGGGCGAAGCACTGGCGGGCGGACCTGACACAGATGCAGCATTTTACGACGCAAGCCGTCACCAATGAATGCTATTGCGGTACACAACATATACACTATATGCGGGGACACAACCCGGAGTCCGTGTGCTACTGCCGGCTCTCTATGTCTCCACCAACTCGCCCTCCTCAGTGGCTGGCTGTTCGCCCGTCGTCTCCATCAATGCAATCGGCTCTTCGCCCGCGGCGGTGTCGCTGTGCGGCTCTCGCGACAGTGCGCGTAAGCCACGCACTGACTTCGTGCTCTCGGTCGACGACGCGTATGCCGAGAGCTCACGGAACCCGTCACATTGCGCGGGCAGAAGGCACGGCGACGATGGCCTGGAGGATATCGGAGGTGAGCTGGTATTACGCATGGCATCCGGGACCGAGATGCGCCCGAGGCCCCGTACAACACCGTGGTCGATTCGACTGCCGGTGGATTCTCCTCGCTGTCGGGCATCGGCTCGTCTTGATCGCCCGACGGTGACTGATCTCCATGGGACGCCGCTCTGCTGGGCGGACAGCCTGCTTGATCCTCATCCTCCATGAGCAGTGTAGCGGCGGGGTCATCCACGGCCTGGGAGGGATGAGATACGGGGACGACCACATGGTCGTATGGCGCTGCATCCGCGCTGCATTTCGCGCCGTGGAGATCCGGGTAATCCCTGGCCAGCAGCAGTGGCGCGAGTGCGAGGGCAGTAGGCTTGGGGGCATCCACCGGGACAAGCTGCGCGGCCCCCGCATGTGCCACGTCCGCCATGGCAAAAGGAGTGGGGCCGGGAACATTTGCAGCGTCCAGGCGGGCCTGCAGGGCTAGGACTTGGGATCGGAGCCGTTTGATCTCGGCCGCCTTCTCGTCCGATTCTTGACGAAGGGTGTCGCGCTCATGAGCGACTGAAACCGAAGCCAAGGAAGCCGCGGAAAGCGAACTCTTCAGCTCCATAAGCTCCCGGCGGGCCTCCTCCTGGAAGCTGGCATGCGCAAACTGCTGGCGACGAACCGCCTCCCACAGAGCCGCCAGCCCAGACTCAAACGCTGCGTTGTTCACGTTGATTCTGTTGACCAATTGAGGACCAGCGCTGGTTGGACTGATGCCGCAAACGATGGGGTGGGGCGGGCCAAGGGAGGGACGAAGGAGTGCGGGTGATGCCCAACCATGGGCTCCAGCAGGTGGTCGAAGTCGGGTGCATACTCTTCGGCGGCACTCGAGAGCCCTGTAGTGATGTGCCGTGTGATGGATGCCGCCGAGGTAGCCGGGCCGTCGCGCAGCATGTGCTCTATGTTGCGTAATTGTTTCCATCGTACTAGTCAGTCAGTCAATATCCTACATCTCCTCGAATGGATCGGACTCACCCCGCGAATGCGGCACTGCACTGCTCGCCCGAGAGTCGGTCCGAGCACGCTTTATCGGGCGAAGGTCAGCCAGGCCTTCCACCCTGTCATCGTCGCTGCCGCGGTCCTCAACATCTCCATCATCGCTGTCGAGGTGGACGTTGATTGATTTGCTCTTTGACCGCTTCGACCGCTTGCGCCTGACCGGGGTGGCCGCCTTCACGCTCGAACTGTCTTCGCCCGAGTCCGTGGTCGGCGCGACGACGGGGCGACGCTTCTGCCCAACGGGAGAATCAGCTCGAGGGCGTTTGCTTCGCTTCTTCGTGGTCTC
This sequence comes from Lentinus brumalis, assembly GCA_001792895.1. NCBI lineage: Eukaryota > Fungi > Basidiomycota > Agaricomycetes > Polyporales > Polyporaceae > Lentinus > Lentinus brumalis. Next base: position 2,692 of record MARA01000076.1, on the reverse strand, counting down.
TGTGTCCTTGCCACGGGCTGCCTGCAGCTCATCGACGAACCAAGCTGGTGGTGCGAAGTCAAGAGGGAACTTTGCAGGCACCTCCGATGGGTAGGACGTATTAGCCTGCGCGTTCCGGGCCCAATGAACCAGGATCCAGCGTCGCTGATCATACGTCCACTTGGGGCCGCTCGGGGGCTGCTTGGCGGCAAAGCTGCAACCGACGCTCGAGTTTGTGCATCGGTTGCATGCGACGCCATGGACCAGGTTCACGCGGCACGTATGACCTGCCGCATGGCATTTCTTGCACTTCTTGGGCTTCATAAAGTTGCGTGAGCATTAGCATACACAACCAAAATTATGTTGACGCACCGAGATCAACCACGCGTCAGCAATCTGCTTGGACGCAGGGTCCCAGACCCCCTCGTCTTGCGCCGCAGGTGAGGGGGTGAGCGAGACATCCCTCGAGCCAGCGGCAGAGCTCTCTGGAGGTGCCTTGGATTGGGTACGAGGAGCAGGTTTGGGGGTAGGTCGCTGAGCTGCAGGTGGCGCGTGCATGTCGGGCGGGAGGGCGGCTTCTGGTTCTGCTTGAGCGCGAGCCCGCGCCCGGGTTGTCCTGCGACTGTCCGTTTGGTTGGCGGAGAGTACTGGCTTGCGCTCTGAGGCAGCCGAACCGGCTTCGCGCTCGCTGGGGGCGGCTTTGCGGGATCCGGGCGCATGATTGTCCTTGCGGACGGCGGACGGGTCTTCTTCATTCGCCCGACGCCCATCCGTAGCAGCTGCACACGGCTTCGGGTTTCCTCCTTCATGAGTAGAGGATCCGTGGTTAGCGACGGAATCGGTAGCACAGCTGTGTTCCACGCACCTAAGTCCGTCCACCATCCGCTTTTCTTCACCCGAACCTTGTACGTGTCATCCCTCGTAAAGTACGCGCCCGCCTTGTCAATCGAGTTGTCCGGGTTCAGGGCCTCGTAGTTGTAGTCCTTTTCGTTGGCCGAGACCGCCCGAGCGTGCTCCACGAGCAGGGCAAGGACGAGGGGTGGGACGGGGAGAGGTTCCTTGACGGCGCGCATAAGCTCCTTGAGCTTCCGAATCTCTTCGCGGCAGCAGCGCTGCCACGTCAAACGACGGGGGTGCCCTATGGGAGGTCGAGCCAGCCAGCCCGACTGAATTAGATCCGTTGCTTCCCGGATTTTGGTGAGGAGGGTCTTGATGTCCATGGTTGGCGGCGTTGACATATCAAAGCGAAGCAATAATAAAGCTAGTCAGACGGCAGAGAGTTCTCAAGAGTCGAGAGAGCGATGAGCGAACAAGGAATGAGCAAGTCAAGCCGCTCGGGCGCCAGCGCATGTCGCCCGACGTCTGAGTTCACCATCACGTGGTCCTGTGTTCGGGTGGGTTGTACCCACTGCATCCTCACTCGTCGACCACGATCGACTCGTCTCCACACGGCTCCCGGTATTGTCTCACATCTCCGCCGGCCTCGTACCCAGCTCTGCTAGTTGCGACATAGCTCTTCCACAGTCGCTGTGTTCTCATCCCCAAGTTGGAGAACTGGGAGCCCATTGATCCCCGGTAAGTTCCTGCGAGTGAGCACACCAGTGCCGTCCTGAATACTCACATCAATCCTATTAGCGGCACACCGGGCGCATGGCCAGACGATCGAAAAAGCCGAGGCTGTCTCGTGCACGCCCCTCTGCAGAAACCCGTTCTCTTTCACCACTCGGTCTCGCCCTGGACGAATCGGGTGATGCTCGTATGGCAAGCATCGACGCGCAGGAGGAATCTTCGGGTGAGTATACCCTGTACCTGAATTCATGGAATGTTCTGAACAGCTTCTTGCTGCAGCACGGTCCTGTCCCAGTCCGTTCACGCTTGGCTCGCCAGATGCGGATGGGTCTGGGACGACCGCATGGCAATATCGCCTATTATGGGTCAATGTTGATTTCCGACGAGGGGCCGCTTTCTCCCATTACTACTGTGGCAACTCCTCCCCGCCCCGATATTTCACCTCTGTGGCACCCTATCTCAATGGAGGAGGACGTCCCCAGCTCCCCGTCGCCTCTCTCTCCCATCCGTGGAGGGACAATCAGCCCGATGAACGAAGCTCGCCCGCTTGCTGAAAGCCCACGGCTGGTATCTGGTAGCACCCCGACGCCACGAGCTCCGCATGACCACGCACATTCGCCCGACCACGCACATTCGCCCGATCAAGCCCGTTCGCCCGATCAAGCCCGTTCGCCCGACGAGGCCCGATCGCCCGATCAGGCGCATTCGCCCGCATTCCCCCGTTCGTCCCAGGTGCTCCCACCGCACGCTGACTCCCAGCTCACCAGCCCTCGCAACCCAGCCCCCACCTACAATACGTCCGGGCGCTGGATTACTCCCGCAGCACCTGCCAGTGGCACCGGATCGTTCATCTCCCCTCGTCCCCGTGCCTCCGAGCCCGATTCATCTTCATCGGCTTATAGAGAAGCGATGCAGGCTCATGTGCTGGAAAGCGCTGCGCTGTTGAATCAGTACAGCTCGCGTCACTTGGCATACCTGCAGGTTGAACGAGGAGCGTTGAAGACGGCTTTAGAAGCGGCTCAGGGGTATAGGATGCATTGCGCGACAATTGACTGGGCTAAGTGGTGTATCTACAATGATCAATTGGAAAGGGTTGCAGAGGGTTGGAATCCCGATGCTGCCTGAAGTGGAAGGCCTTCATTAT